>JAJEJO010054215.1:0-84764 GCA_020662805.1 Glaucomys volans | reverse complement strand
ATCAAACTATTTTTAAATAAATGTATTACATCTCAAAATAATAATAACTCAAGAAATAAAATAATTCAGAAAATTTTTAAAAAGCAAAACAAAAGGATGAAACAGCCCCACATCTAATAATGCAAAATTCATAATGTGTCATGTTCAACTCAAATATTGACCTTGTAGGTACAAAAGCAGAAAAAAAAATGTCCCTTGATGAGGAGAAAAATGAACTATTAGAAATGACTCATGCTGAAATTAGTAAAGAAAGACATTAGACCAGCTGTTACAAATAAGTTCTATATTCAAGAAAGCAGGAGACAGAACAGGCATGTTAATAGGACATATATCAGCTATTTTAAAAACTCAATTGAACTTCTGGAGGTAGAAAATACATAGGAAGAGGTTAATAGCAAATTGGACACTGCACAAGAAAATACTAGTGAATTTTAAAATGTAGTAATATAAACTGTCTCTAAAGAAAACAGAAAGGCTGACGAAGAAATAAGCAGAGGCCCAGAGAGCTGGGGCACAACTTCAAGGAGCCACTCAAGGAGAGAAAGTAGAGGAAAAATACCTTCCGACTTGCTGGAAATCATAAGCACAATATCACAGACTAAAGCTCTCCTAAATTCCCTTGCTGAGACCTTGATTCCTAGTGCAATGGCGTTTGGAAATTGGGCCTTTGGAAGGTAACTAGACCATGGCAGCAGGCACTTCGTGAGTGTATTTAGTGCCGTTACAAAAAAGGCCCTCTTGCCCTTCTGCCATCTGAGGAAAAAGTCAGAAAGCTTCATCTGTGAACAGAAAACTGGCCCTCAACAGAAACCAGATCTGCCAGCATCTTGATCTAGGACCTCCAGCCTCCAGAACCATGAGAAATAAATTTCTGTAGTTTATAAGCTCCCAGTCTATGGCATTCTGTCACCGCAGCCAGAACGGGCTAAGGCACCTCCAACCCACAAAGGTTAGCACTGAGCTCCCAAGTTCAGGAAACACGAGGAAGACTGCCCCAAGTCACCTCGTCATCCAACTGCTCAGAAGGATCAACAGAGAGAAAATCTGCAAAGCACACTAGGAAAAATGCACAGTATGTGCTGAGAAACAACCAGAAGGACAACAATCAAAGTCTCATCAGAAGATGCACTCCACGTTTGTGTAAATATGGGAAAGTATGCTCTACTGTCATGCATAACTCAAAAGAACAAATAAAATAAAGCAAATAAAGAAAAAGAAGGCAAGCCAGAAGACAGTGCAGAAACAGCTTTAAAGCTCTGAAAGAAGGTCCAAAGGAAAGGTCAACCTGGAGTTCTATACTTTAAAGAAAAAGATTCTTTAAAAAAGGAAGACAACTTAGACTTTCATAGAAAAGCTGAGCATCACCAGCAGACTAGCACTGCAGGAAATGCTAAAGGAAGTGATTCAGAGAGAAGAAGAACAATACAGTGGAAATCTGAGTTCACTCTAAGGAAAGAGGATGAAAAATGGAGAATAGGCAAAAAAGAGTTGAAGATTTCAACACTTGCCCCTCAATAATCCGTAAAATGTATAAAAACTTGAATGTGACTCTCCAGTAACTTGACTTATTGGCATTTAGAGACCACTCCAAGTAGGAATAAGTGAATACATTCTATTCAAGTGCACTTTACCTACATTTTGGGTCATAAAACAAGTCTCAGTTTGTTTAAAAGTTTTTTGAGTCAGGCAAAAATGTTTTATGATTCTGAGGGAATGATTTGAGAATCAGGAAGAAAAGAAATGTGGAAGATCCCTAAATATTTGCATAGTGAAATCACATTAATATAATGAATGGATCAAAGAAAAGGCAATTTAATAAAATGCTTGGACCAGAATTAAAATGACAACACAATGTCAAAATTTGGTGGCATCCAGTCAAAACAATGGTTAAAGAGAAGTTTATAAAATGCTTTCTTTTTTTGAAAAATAAAGCTCTCAAATTTTTGACCTAAGGCCCCAACTTAAGATACTAGGAAAAAAACATTAAATTTATCTTAATAAGTAGAAAGAAAAGAATAATTAAGATAAGAAAGAAGTCAAGGAACAGAAAAAAAATTTAAAAATCAGGGAAAATCAGTGGAATCAACAGAGTTAATTAATAAAAAAATGAAAACATCTAGCCACAATAGTCAAGAAAACAAGAAGAAAGACACAACAATCTCAGAAATAAAAGAGTGGCTATTGCTGCCCATTTTATAGACATTAAAAGGATAATGAAGCATACTAAGAATGAACTAGTGGCAATAAGTTTCACAAGTTAGATGAAATGAATACATTCCTTGAAATACTTACGTTTCCAAAGCTCACCAAAAAATAGATAATTTGAAAAGCCCTCTGTTTACAAAGGAATTGATTTTGTAGTTAAAAGCATTTTTTAGAAAGAATGGCTCATATGGCTTTGCTGGTGAATTCTACCAAGCATTTACGGAAGAAATAATATTGATTTTTACACAATCGACAATGGAGAAGAAAAGGGAGAAAGAAACACTTTCATTTCATTTTATGAGGCCAGCACTACCCAAACATCAAAATGAAACCAGAAACTATAATAAAAGAAAAGTAGAAGCCAATATTCCTCCTGAACTTGGAGGTAACAATTCCCAAGAAAAACTTAAAAATTAAATCCAACAATACATATGTGGAAATATATAAGTAATATACCAAGATCAATTGGAGTTCCTCCCGGGTGTTCAATGTTAGTTTAACATTTGCAAATCAATTTAATATAATCCACAATATTAGCCAACTAAAAAATTAAAATCATACAATTATCTTAATTACCACAAAGCATTTGATGAAGCCCAGCATGCATTCATTATTAAAATTCTCAGTAAACTAGAAGTGAAATGAACTTCCCCAACCTAATGGAGGGAATCTATGAACAACCTGTAGCTAGCATCACACTTAATGATAAAACACAGCAACATTTCTAAGGTCAAAAAGGAAGCAGTAATTTCCAATCTCACATCAGTTCAACATGGATTTAGAAATTCTAACCACACAAATAAAAGGTGTACAGATTAGAAGGGGGGAGTAAAATGATCCTTATTTCTATATAGACATCACTAACAAATCTAGAAAAAAAAACTAGAAATAAGTACCTTTAGCAAAATTTCAGGATATGAGGTCAGTATACAAGTAAGTATCAATTTCTACTTTTGTATTCTGAAAATGAAGAATCAGAAAGTGAAATTAAATCTACCAAATGATGCTATATCCACATATGTTTATACCACAATGAATCCTGCTTATAGACACAATTAGAATGCACTAATTAAAACATTAATAGTAGTAGAAAAACAATCAATAGATTAGGGCAAGTGGATGGGGAGGGGGAGGTCAGGAAAGGGAAGGTACTGGGAATGAGATTGATCAAATCAAGTCATGAGTATGTGTGCACAAGGCACAATGAATCCCACTCCTATGTATAATTATAATGCACCATGAAAAATGAATGGATGAATGAAACTTCTAGCTCATGGTGTGTCTCAGTGGTAAAGTATATGTTCAGTATGCATGAGACCCTGGGTTCAACACTTAGTTCCAAAAATAAGTAAGTAAAAAGAATTTAAGAGAAAAAATTTCATTTATTAATAATTAGGGAATGTTTTGAATACATCTGAAAAGTCTATAACACCTATATTCATAAATATGCAAGGTATTTCTGAAAGAAATTTAAATAATTAAACAAATGGAGTAATGTATTTTATTACATTAGAAGAACCCATATTTTAATCGTTATTTATCTGCTAAATTGATATGTATATTTAATATTATCCTAATCAAAATCTCGGCATGCTTTTCAGTAGAATATGACAAGTTGATTTTAAAATTTATACCAATTTGACATAAAATAACAAATACAGAGAACCTATAGCATCTGACTCAAAGATTATTTCAAGACTACAGTAACCAAAACATGGTCACAGCATCAAATTAGACATATAAAGTGAAGGAACAGGAGGGAGAGTCTAAAAACAGACCAGCATGTGTTTAATGCAATTTCCAAGGAAATTAAGTGGGAAAAAGAATAATATTCACATCAAACAGTGACAAAGCTCTTGGACAGTCCTATATAAAGAACTCAAACTTTATCTCACAAAATAGACACAAATTAACTCAAAACAGATCACAGAGCTACATGGAAGAATTCAAATTATTAAAGTTCAAGAAGAAATCAGAGGGAAATTTCAGTAATCTTGGTTTTGACAGAGATACCTTAAGTAGGACTCAGAGAGCTCAAAATACATAAAAAGGATTTTGGACTTCATTAAATAAAATTTTTTCCCTTCAGAATGGATATTTATAAAATGAAAAGGAAAGCTGTGAATTGGAAGAATTCATGAAACAAGTCTGAGAAGACAAAGGTCTTTTATGTATAAAATATATACACTGACAAATATAAAATAATCCAATAAAAATGAGAATATTTAACAGGGAGCATCACACAGAGAAAAATATACATGGATGGAAAATCAGCACATTAACATATGCTTAGTATTAGTCATAAGGAAAGTGCAGACTGAAAAAAAATAACATGCCACTATACATCTACTAATATGACTAAAGTTTAGAAGATAGCCTACACCAGATGTTGGCAATTATGTGTAACAATCAAAACTCTTTTGTATTACTTATGCAAATGGAAAGTGGCAAAACTATTTTGAGAAATATGTTTAATTTCTTGACACTCCTTCTACATGAATAGCCTATTCTATCGTCTCTTAGGAGAAATAAAGTCCTGTTACAGAATTATACAGCTCGGCTTTATCTACTGTATCCCAAACAATGTGCAACTAAAATATCCATCAACAGATGAATGAAGAGATGGATAGTGGTATATTTCTATGGTAAAGTATTCCTTTGCACTAAAAAAGAAGGAAAAAAAATAAACGTGAAAATTGTTTGATCCATGATTGATCATGATTGACAATAATACCTTATATTAATATTAAAATAAATCTTAAGCTAATTGTGCTGGACAGAGGAGAAAAGAAAAAAAAGAGTACTAATAGTATGATTCCATTTATATAAATTTCTACAAATTGCAAACTATTCCATAATTAGAGAAAGCAGATTGCCTGAAAGGGAGAGAGGAGGAAAGGATGGCTTACAAAAGGGGCATAAGAAAATCCCTTGGTATGATAAATATGTTCTCTATCTTAATCCTAGTGATAGAGATATATATAAATGTATATGTATATACATATGTATGTATATACACGCACATATGTCAAAACTCATCAAATGCTACCCTTTAAAATATCTTCACTTTGTTACATATCAATTATACTCCAATAAGTCTAAAAGAAATCTAAACATATGCTAGAAACTCTAAGACCCATAATAGGCATTTACTCAAGTTAAATAAATACATACGTCTGCAAAAGAGCTGTACAATAATTGTACAGTAGTTTTATTTGTAATAACCCTTAACTATATATAGCACATGTGTCTGCCAACAGAGGAATGCACAAACTGAGCAATGTATATAAAATGGAAAACTGTTTATCAATGAAAATGAATAAAGTGCTGATACATGGAAAAATATGGCTGGACCTCAAAAAGTTATGCTAGTAAATCGGTCATACTTGTTATTGTGAAAAAAAGCATTATGCTGAATGAAAGAAGCTTTTCACACAATACTATATGATTCCATTTGTTGCTAAAACAGGCAATAGTGAAAATATCAGAACAGTGATTGCTTCTTGGTTATAAGACCAGGGATTTAGTGAGAGGAGGCAAAGCAGAAATTTCTAGAATAACTGATGACCCTGTGTCTTGATGGTAGTTTGATGTTCTGCATAGGTATATGCATTTTTAAAGACTCATTAAATACTACAGTTATGAAGTGGACACGTTAGCGTACATCTTATTTCAGTAGAATTTAAAAACTAAGGAAAAATATTGATCCTTAGTTAATGATGTGATTGTAGGAAGGTATGGGTATGCAGCAAACTACTTCAGAAGGTGTTTTTAATAAGACAATTTCTGGAACGAAGAAGAGAAATGGATAGTTACAGTAAATATCAACTACAGAAGCTAGACAGTGTGCAAGTATGCCCTGTATTTTGCTTTCTCCACTTTCTCACTTATTTTCCTTAAAGATCTGCAGTAAGTTTATGTGTGCTCCTGTCAAGTGGTAAAGTCTGCCATCCACACACAGATTCTGTCCTGTCTTTGCGACTTGCTATGGCCAAAATACATTAATAAAAACAGTGGTGTTCCAACTCCAAGACCAGACTTTGAAAGGCAGTGTGCCCTTCACCTGCCTCCTTTGCATGAACAGCTCCAGGCAAAATGGCTTAAAAATTCTTAAACACAAGGCCAGGCAGAGAGCAGGGTCCAAATGTTGTAGCCAAGGTTACCTGAGAGCCTACCAAACCCACACACGTGACAGAGCCAATCCAAGTTCAACAGAGCTGCCTACTTGACCCTCAACTGACCAAGCTGTTCAAGTGAGCACAGCTTATAGGAGGGCAATAGCTAGGAATACATGTTGGTCTTCGGTGTGTTGCATGACCTCTCTGTTAAGGTCTGGACATAAAGTGTCCCCCCAGAGCTCATGTATTACAAATATGACATCCAATGTAGCAACGTTCAGAGATCAAAGGATTACATTGTGAGAGTTGAAATCTAATCAGTTGATTAATCCATGGCAATCAATCATTTGAATGAATTATTTGGCGGTAGCTGTAGTCAGGTGGGGTATAGCTAGAGGAAGTGTGTCCTGGGGGTGTGCCTTGGGGATTATATTTAGTCCTGGGCTCCTTGCTCTCTCTCTGCTTCCTGTCTGTCATGAACTGAGCAGCTCTGTTCCACCATATCTTCCCTGCGATGTCTTCCCTCACCTACAGCCCAAAGCAATAGAATCCACCAAACATGGACTGAGATCTCTGAAACCTTGAGCTCAAAATAAACCTCTCCTCCTCTAAAGGATCTAGTCAGTTACTTTGGTCACAGCGACCAAAAGCTGACTAACACACGGTGCCAACATTAACTTTTTTATAGTATCCATTTCCTAGTGTTGTGGGGAAAATTAGATAATTCACCCAAAGAAGTCAGAACAGGACACACTGCACACACATTTCAGATCACTGGCTATGAACACCATCTCCACCACCTCAGAGAAGGTTCCATAAAGACCAGCTCAAAAAGCTGACTGACAAACTCTTAGAAATACCAACAGAAGTATAGAAATGATTTATTAATCATTAGATTGGCGCTAAGCCAGCGCCAATCTAAATTGAGGCTTGTCATACATGGAAACTGAACCTGCAAAGGAGAAGAAAAAAGCAGATCAAATTTAGAGCTTACCCTTTGACCTTGGTGTTGGAAAGCTTAGAGCGCCATGAAGGGCAGCCCAGGGAATCAGGTGCTTTACTGTTGTTCTATGTCATACTGCCTTATGTCCTTTCTGAGAATGGGGCCTTCAGTCACATTTTATTTAAAAAACAAGTCATCTCGGTTGGAACCTTGCCTAGGTGCCTTTCCCCACCATGTGAAAACATCTGTTTTGAAAGAACTTGGTCCCTGAAGTTGACTTTCCAAGAGAACTGATTGATCGGAGGACTTGGCACAGGGATGGAACCCCTTAAAATTACAAGAGCTGCCTGTGTTTCAGAGGAAGGTGGCTGCCAAGTGTTCTTGGACTTGAGCAAACCATTTGTCACTCAGACAAACAGTCCTCCTCAAACAGAAAATACTGAATAACACAAAGGTTCTCTAAAATAAACTCTGTCGCAGCACCTGCCAATGGAGAATGGGGCATCCATTTCTCTCTGCCAGGGGCAGCATGATACGGTGATGAGTGAGCCTCCCTGCAGGAGTTTGAAACCAGGGCTGGGCCTGGCCGACATGTCAGGAGGGATGAAGTGAGGCACTGCTCACAGTTACCTCTCCTTTACAAAGTGTCACCAAACTATACTTGCCCAAAGCACTGCTTCAAAAACATCTGGAAGATGTGTCCTTTACGTCATTGACCTTGGGAGACTATGAGAAAGCCCCCAAATCTCATTTGTTTCCAGAGATTGGCCGCAATCAGAAGTGGTAGCAGCAGCCCGTGCTTAACTGCATGTGGTATGTGAAAAATACGTTCTCTATCTTAACCCTAGGATGCACACGAGCGCGCATGCACGCGCGCGCACACACACACACACACACACACATCAAAACTCATCAAATGTTACACTTTAAAACAGCAGCCAGCCTGTGTCACATGGGGAGCCCCTCATGTTAAGTCATTCATCCCAGCACCCAGGCCTCTCCTGGAGAGCTCTGTGACTGGAGGCCTGTACACCCGGGTAGGCCAGACCTGTTTCCAAAATGTTGTTTCACGCATTTCTAACCAATCACTTTAAGATAATGATGGAGACACAGTGAGCCCACCTGCCCACCATTTCAGGAAGATGGCAAAGCTTCTTGGCTTAGCAGAAAATTTGGGAAGTTAGAAGTCGAGAGTTAAGTAAAGCACAGGCTCCAGAATATTTAGTACACGCCTTATATCGATAGCAGACCCTGCTCCCAGCTCCTATGGGATCCCCTGGAAAGGTAGGTCCCATGCTGTCATCTATTTCTGACAGATGCTAAATTAGACTGTTATACTATGCAGGAGTTCTCAGAGCCTTGAAAATGCTACATGGAGCATGTGGCTAAAATGTGTGGTAGAAGATAGTGTTGCTCAAACTCATACAATAATGATGCACATCCTTTTTCCCCACTGAGCATCACATATTTGTCAGAAAATATTGTGGGAAATATGTCTTAAGGGAACTGTGGGCAAGTCTATACAAAATGTTTAATATGGCGCCAGCAATGGGAGCAGGCTTCAGTCAACTGGTGCAGCTGAAACCACAGGCCTCATAGCACAGCCCTGGATTCTGGGTTGGAAGCTGTCACATGGACAATCACAGTAAATGAATGTCATTCAGAGAGTGAGGTCAGTTCTGCCATGCACATCCAGGAAAGTCATGAGGCTCCTGGGTAGAATGAGCCTCTATCTGCATAAACTCCCTGTAAAAGAGGAAAGAAGACCCAATGCTAACTCAGCTCTCAGCCTGGCCCTTCCTGAAGCTGCCAGTGACCCAGCTACCTGTAGGGCCCAGGCTTTCTTCTGATAGGCAGAACTTGGAATGCTTCTGACTGCTTGGTGAAATGAAGGACAAAGAAGCAGTTATTTATTAAAGTTATTAAGGGGCCTGAGAACATTACACAGTTTATTTGGGCAGCAACCTGTGCAGAGGAAAGAATTCTGAAAAAAAAAAAAAAAAAAAAAGAATTCTGGTGCTGGCCTCGGGAGGTCAGCCATTCAGTCTGAATCTATAACTCAGATATCACATCCTCACTTCAAGATCTTCGTAACGACAAGCCAAATAAGATACATTCCCTAAGGTAAAAAAAATCTAAAAGTCTGCACAGGATCAGGCCATGCGTGTTTATATTTTCTTACTCAACATTCACAAATGCCTGTGGGTAGTTAGCTCTTAGTTCCTTTGGACTCTTTGAAGCCATTTCTAGCCTTCTCTCTGAAGTTCAATGGTTGGAGAAAGAGCTGTTCCGTGCTGTGCAAGACGGTTTAGGTGTTGCGACTACACACTGTTGGCATTTCTCATCCATAGCCATCGATTTTCAGGGTGTGGTAACAAATAGAAACCAACTTTCTTTCTTTCCTTCCTTCCTTCTTTCCTTGAATGAATAACACACCTATTGGAGTGAATCAATTTCTTGTGTTATTATACATGAACTTCTGCTGCCTTTGATTCAGTCTTGTGACTTATTTGATATGAAGTTTTGCACTTGACATAAGGTTCATGTTTTTTGCTCCCTTGATATAAGGTTCAAGATTTCTGTAAAGAATAATTATTTCCCTCGTGATATTACAAAAATAGTGCACTGAGCAGTTTAGAATTGGATTTAAGTGTGACAAATGGCATTAGCCACATAGCTTCTTGTTAATAGCTATGTCCCCAGCAATACACAATGAAATTTGCCCACTGTTTTAATGATAATGAATGCGGGTAAGAGGACAAATTTGTGTTTCAGAATCACCTTTATCTTGAGACTGAACTTGCTGTGAAATCTGAGTAGCAGAACATACTTCTAAATGGTGTTAGTACAACGGCACTAAATCATTGCACACTATTCTTGGCATTGGGGAGCCATCAGTGTTCTCTTATTGTTGAATTCCTTATTTTATTTAATTAATATCATTACATGCTCCACAAATTGTGCGTCTGAACACCGCACTGTTTGACTTGTGTGCTGCTTTCTACACGCAAACTTAATTAATAGGCCTGACATTCTGCTTTTAAGGTACTGTTTCCAATTATCAGCAGAGGAATTGCATTTAAGTATCCACATAAAATACTCAGATGTATTCTTCTAAAATGATAAAAGGGAAATTATTGCCCTAATGGTCTCTGCAAGCATGTTTTGTAATATCACAGCTACCCTTGAATGGGGCTGTGCTCTTTCTCTGGGTTACTCTGTATACCCAACTTACCTCAGGAAATAAAACTGAAATTTGATTCATTCATTGAGGAAAATTATTCTGTAACTTTTCAATGAGTAAAAGATACAAGTCATTTGATTCTATTCTCAGAAGGTAAGTAGCAGGACTTGCCTTGTTGTTAGGTGAACAAAGTGAGTATCTACTTCAATAAGGGGATTTGAAGAACCACAGATGACCTATAACCCTAAATAGCCACTAAGTGATAATAACTCTAAGATGGCCTATAGGGTAAGCCATGGATATAACTTAACATTAGATTTTCATTCTGTGGAATGAAACCCCCAAGCCACTAAAAGGGATATTCTGATTTCAGATCCGCCTGAATTGTGCTGACTTTCCTATGCTAATATCACGTTAGCATCTGAGGTGGAATGAGTTCACTCTCCTGATCTGTGAGGAGCGTTGCTGGAGAAAGCTCAGAGAAAGCATCAACTTATGAAGGACACTTATTAGATTAAAAACTGAGACACTCAGACCCAAAGACAAAGAAAAACTTGGTGTGGTCACACATCTTATGAAATTATTCCAGTTTCATTTACAACCCCTTAATCAAGGTACTGCTTTGTGGTCACCAGAAAGGAAACCCCAGATGAGGACTCAGTGACCACCAGGAGTTGCAGTTTCCATGCCTTAGAACTTGAATCCACTGGCTTAATGGTCCAATTGTACTATATGCTTTTTAATGTAAGGTACTCCAAAATCCAAAATTTTAAAACCTATTTCAAATAAGTAATAGAGAACTCAAGTGGGAAGCAATCTATTCACTCACATTTTACCCCTCCATAGGTAAACTAGGGCAGTCCTGCCAACACACATTTACACACACACCAACACCAGTACAATCAGCCTTAGCAGCTGGCAAACTCCCCATGATAAATGCTGATATCCATCTATACCCACAACACCAGGCTTATAGAAAATAAATCTCTGCCTCCCCTGCACCCTGGAGCCCAAAATACCTTCACAACTAAGATATTGGAAACTGTGGCAGGCAGGCAGTGTGGCAGGATAGCAATTATATTTTTATAAGAGGAGTAAGGGAGGGGACAGGGAGATGAAAGAGTAGCAAATATCTGAACTGTGAGGTCCTGTTTCTCAATAAAAGATTAATATGCAAAAAGTAAATGGCTTTCTTATATCTCAGCAAAGAGTAATTTTGAATTTGAAATTTAAAACAATGTTATTTACATTAGCACAACAAATAAAACTTAGATGTATATCTAACTAAATATATACAAGGTCTATATGAGGAAACTCATAAAATCCTGATGAAAGAAAGCAAATCTAAATAAATAAATATCTCATGCACGTGCAAAAGAAAATTCAGTGTTGTCAATATAATACTTTTTACCAAATTTGTGGGTCTTACTGAGGAGCTGGAAACTTGACGGTTGCGAGAGATGGAGACTTGTGTTGATTGGTGGAAACGTGGGTCCACGGCGAGAACTGTGATTGGTCCTGCTGGGGTGGTGGGAGGTGGTGTGGGGATTTCATTGGCTCTTAAACAAACAAAAGGCTATGCAGCTTCCGCAGGGGACTTCCAGTGCTTGTTAGGTGTTGACCATTTGCCTGTGACTGTGTCTCAGAAAAACCCAAAAGAAGGGTGGGTTCACCACTCAGGCATGATCAGCGCAAAAGGAGCAGCCCAGACAAACCCAGAAGTGTTGCAGCTCATGAGTGAAAAACTAGGGAAGGAGACGGTACAAGACAGATAAAAATGCATGAAAAGAGGGGTCTAATCTTACCCTGTGAGGCCCATATAACAAAGAACATAAAACAAAACCCTAAATTGGCACAAAGAACTGCTGGGAGGGCCCTTACTCAAAAAGCGGAAGGGGCTGACCAGCAGCGATAGATGTTGGGTGCCGGACGTTGCACCTGTGGGTCCTGGGGGCTTTCACGATGGGGGATTAAGGATGCGGAGTCACGAGTCAGATGCCCAGAGTCAGGTAAGCATGACCAGGAGCGAGCGGCTGAGGACTCGACTACTGCGGAAGCTGCATAGCCTTTTATTTGTTTAAGAGCCAATGAAATCCCTGCACCACCTCCCACCACCCCAGCAGGACCAATCACAGTTCTCGCCGTGGACCCACGTTTCCACCAATCAACACAAGTCTCCATTTCTCGCAACCGTCAAGTTTCCAGCTCCTCAGTATGACCCACACAAATTGGATTATAAATTCAGTACAATTTCAATCAAAATTCCAGTTTGTGGATATCAACCGATTGCTAAGTTCGTGTGGAAAGAATAGTCAACACAATGTGGAAAAATAACCAAGTGAGAGGACTAATGATTACCCAAATTAAATTTACTACAAAACCTTAGTGATCAAGAATAGACAATTAGATCACTGGGATGGAACAGAGCCCAGAAACAGACCTACACAAATAACTCAGCTGAGCTCTGACAAAGTAGCCAAAACAACTGGATGGAAAAGAATGTCTGTTAACAGAAGGCCCTGGAGCAACTGAGCATTCGCAGGCCAAAATAAAGATAATTAATTAATTAATTAAAAAATAGACCTTATACTTTTCATAAAAAATAGCTCAAAATAGATCACAGAAACAAGTGCAAAGCACAAAACTATGAAACTCCTGGAAGATAACAGAAAACTCTGACCTTGGGTTTGACAACATCTTTTTAGATACAACACCAAAAGCAGGATTTATGAAAGAAAGTGAATATTGATACTTTGAACTTCATTAAAATTGAAAACTTCTACTCTGTGAAAGGCAGAGTTAAGAGAATGAAAAGACAATTCACAGATCAGAAGAAAATATTTGAGCCAGGCGTGGTGGCGGATGCCTGTAATCCAAGCGACTCGGGAGGCTGAGTCAGGAGAATTGTGAGTTCAAAGCCAGTCTCAGCAACTTAGCGAGGCCCTAAGCAACTCAGTGAGACCCTGCCTCTAAAATACAAAATAGGGCTAGGGATGTGTCTCAGTGGCCGGGGGGCCCTAAGTTCAACCCCTGGTTCAAAAAAAAAAAAAAAAAAAAGAAGAAGAAGAAAATATTTACAAACTTTCATCTGATAATAATAAGCAAATCATACCAAAACATGCAAAGCACACTCAAAGCTCAACAACATTAAAGCAAACACCATTATTAAAAAAACGGGCATAAGTTCTGAGAAGACACCTCACCAAAGAGAGTGTACAGATGGCCAAAAGCATACGAAGAAATACTTAACACCATTATTAGGGAATTGTAGTTTAAAACAAGGATATACTAAAACACACCTAGTAGAATTGGCTAAAGTCCAAACAATGGCACCACTAAATTCTAGGGAGGATGTGAACCAAAAGGAA
This sequence comes from Glaucomys volans, assembly GCA_020662805.1. Taxonomy (NCBI): domain Eukaryota; kingdom Metazoa; phylum Chordata; class Mammalia; order Rodentia; family Sciuridae; genus Glaucomys; species Glaucomys volans. The sequence continues at coordinate 70,946 of JAJEJO010054215.1, read as the reverse complement.
CTTTCCTTCATTGCTGATGGAAATGCAAAAGAATGTAGTCACTTGGAAAGCGTGGCAGTTCTTACCGAACAAAGCATACTCTTGCCGTATGATCCAGCATCATGCTCTTAGGTATTTACCCAAATGAGTTGCAAACTTATGTCCAAACAAGTGCTGTACATGAATGTTTATAGCATTTTTATTCATAATTGCTCAAACTTGGAAGCAAGAAAGTTGTCCTGTGGTGAGTGGATAAACCGTGGTGCATTCTTACAATGGAATAGTAAAAAGAAGCAAGCTATCAGACTACAAAATGGAATGGAAGAAATTTTAAAACATATGAAGGGAAAGAAGCAAATCAGAATGGCTATTACACTCTATGACATGGCAGAAAATGTAAAATTAGGGATACGGTAAAAAAGATCAGTCATTGCCAGGGGTACAGAGGAGGTGGGGATGAACAGGGAGAGCACAGAGGAGTTCTAGGGCAGTGGATCTACTTTGCATGAAATTGTAAAGGTGGACATGCACCATGAAATGTGTGTCAAACCCATAGAATGCTCTGCATAGTCAAGCTTAAGTACAGATTTAGTAAAAGACAATGCATAAATATCGGTTCATCAATTTTAATGAAGAACACTAATACAAGATGTTCATAGCAGGGTAAATTGAGGGTGGTGATCTCTGACACTCTTCACAATTTCTAAATAGTCAGCTTTTAATGAGCTACACCTCAGGCTGAGAGAGGGAGATACAGGGAAGAGAATTTCTTGCCTGAGATTCTTGCCTTTGGCTCCTAGAGTTTTTACTAAAATCTCCTAATCTCTTGACATTAACTTGGAAGCACTGACACTTCTGCTAACAGAAAAATCCTTTTCTAGCTCTTTCACGCAGCTCTGCTTGCAAAGCAGTCAGGAGTTAAGAGGCTGGATGGAGGATTCTGTTAGCTGCAATGGAATTTTCTCCCATTAGCTTGTTTTTGTTTTCAGAGAACATCACCGAAACCGGTGAATAAGATGGCTTTAATTCCATGATGCAAAGCTAGTTCTTGGCCAAGGAAAATGACAGAATCTGTAAAAAGCTCCCCACCACCCCCCCAACACACACCACCACTCCTGCACAAAAAAAGCCATTCTCATGAGCCAATAAAAGATTTTGACATTTCTTCAGGGGAATAAAAGAAATGTTTAGATATACTAGCTTATTAAACTGTGGTTGACCTCCTCCCAATTATTAGGAGTCCCTGAATGTCTTTAGAGTATCAGAAAGTACCTGGGATTACTGAAAATCTCCAATTTTGGAAGGATCTTTATAGAAAAAAAAATTGAACTATGGAAGGATAGGAGGGGAAAAGCACAGCTATTTGATTAAAAACATCTTTTTAAAATATCAAGAAAGGAAAGAATTCTGGGAATCCCCTGTGCGGCCAGTTGGGGCAATCACTGTTTCTTGATCTTGTGATCAGGTTGGAACAATGGAGAATGTAAAGGTGGAGCAGTAAGCAATCTGTGGATTTGGTGACATTTCTCTCTCTCTCTCTCTCTCTCTCTCTGATATTCCCCTCCTCTCCAAATTCTTCTCATCACAGGCAGGGCAGGTACTGCCTTCTGAGAAGTTGCTTTGAGAATGTTCCATGCTGCCAAGGAAGGATAAGGTCTCTCTTCTCCTTCTGTATAGTCTTCTAGTTGAAGGACACCTGGTCTAATCAAGAGGCATTAACCATGCTCAAAATGCTGACACACCACAGCAGGCTCTTAAGCCACCACTATGCAGAGATGAATAATACTGGAAATGCTTATGATAAAGTCTATCTCTTATTCATTGTCTCTGCATTCACTTGTCATGCAAAGATCTCATGAAAATGTTTTCCTGACCAGGATCCTGAGACTAACTGCCCAGGCAGGGGCCTGGCTGGTAGGGATAAACACTGGCTAGAGACAGTGGTGGCACCAAGAGGACCGATATTTCCTCCACACATTCCAAAGCACTGGCAATTTTTTTTTCTCTGTGGAACTCTTCTATCTTCAATGTCTCCTTTATACAGTGTGAGAATTTATCACTTATGAAAGAAGGTGGACGTCAGGCTTTTTGTCTGGGCGCACTGAAAGCAGATGTGCTGTTGTGAAGAGAATCAGCATAAAGTTATTTGTAGCAGAGGCAGAAAAGGACATGAATAGAGTCCCTTGAACATGGAATATAAAAGAACAAGGGAGTAATGCCGCCACCTCAGCAGGAGGAGATTTGGTAACTGAAGAGTTGGTGAAGCCCTTTGAAAGGATTGAAGACTTGGGGTGTTCTCTCCAGGCCCACGGGTGTTCTTAATCCAGCTTTCTTCTTCTTTTTTTTTGTCTTTTGAGAGAAGTGTAAGACCAGGAATCTGCTATAACAGCCTCAGAACTGGAACACTTTGCTAGGGATTTATAAGATACTTCAGCTTGTTTTTGCTTTTACTCTTACTTTTGTTTTCTTGACATGAGTCCTCCTTCAAAAATGTTCAATTAAAATGTGTGGTGAAGAGATTCTATTCCTACATTGCATTCATTATCGTGACTGTTCCCAGCTTCAAACCTGCAAGCTGGATTTTTGGAAACCATTTTGTGTTCTAATAGCATCTCTTGCTTTTATCTCCTTACTTTTGATTTTTAAAAATGCTTCTCTCCTTCCTTCTGCATGAAATTGCACTTAAAAAAAGACTGATGGCAAACATTGAATTGGACGTTCTTCCATCCAGAATGATGAAAATAAAGTTGTGCTGAAAACCACCCTGCATGACATCCTCCCTGTGCATCCTTTCCTCAAATCCGTAACTGGCTCTAAAAAGGATATCCTGAGAGCTGAAATTGTGCATTGCCATTGACTGGCTTTTATACAATGATTAAGCCACACTTCATGCCCTGTGTTTTCCCAATAGGCAGCTGGGCTGTTTTCTCCAAAGTGAAAGAAAGCTTGGCAACAGCCCCACAATAGCTGGTCATTTTCAAGTTCACTCCCAACCCTATTATCTCCCTCCTAGCCTAAGAGCTGGGCGCAGAGGCAGTGAAATACTCCTTAAAGTCGGTTTCTAAGGGGGCTTTGCGGTGATGTGGCCACAGCAGAGATAGGCAATTTCTCTCATGATGCAAACAAAGGATGTCAGTCCTTTGTTACCAGCTGGTAACTGATGTTGGCAGATACATGAAAATGGAACGACTGGCCCACACCAAACAAAATGACCATTGAAAGTGTCGCTGTTCTGTTAGGGAGTCTGCGAATTAGACTATCAATGCTGAATTGGAGTGGAGTCAGACCTCCTACATAGTGAAGAGCATTGAAGTTCCACTTGGAGTTGAGTTAGGGGAGACCCATCACTTTATGTTGCTGTAGAGAGGCCAGACGAGCAAAGGACAGTTGGAGGTGCACAAAGTAGTAAGCGCAGAGAAAAGCTCTTACACGGAGCCCAGACAGTTAGGTAGTAGTGAACGGGCTCCTTCAATGTGCTTTACTTGATGGGAATAAGTTTGAAAAGTTATTCACAGTTTTCTTTGTTCTAATAACTTCTTCTGAGCTTGAAGATAAATTGGTTAATGAGAAACAGTGAGGGGCATGGAGGCTTCTCTTGATTAATCGAGGCAATGATTTCTAAATAGAGAATGTAAAATGCTCTCCTGTATTTGACGATTCTCTCAAAATCTATTGTCATTCTTACATAGGAAGAAGCTAAAAAAATGTGAGCCTAAAAGTAGAGTAATGATTACTAGAAATTGCGCAGGACGCAGGGTAGGGGTCAGGGAAAAGGTTTCAGTGAGTGCGTGCTGGACCCTTTCATGGAATTATCATGCTGAACCCTATTAATAGGTACAACTGATATATGTTAATAAAAATTGACATGAGATCACTGAGACTGAACTGTGGAGTTTATAATCTCCTGCTGACCTCACGTGGGCAATGAATAACAGAGCTTACTTCATCTTAGTTGAAAAATGCACTCAGAATAATCTGCTTTTCTACAATAGTCATGGATTGTGTATTAAATCCTTGCTATAGTTTGGATGTGGCTTGTCCCCACCAAAGCTCACCTGAAAGCTTGTTCCACCATGTAAACCGTATTGAAAGGCGGTGGAACTTTTAAGAGGCGGAGCCTAGTGGAACTTGATGGGGTCACAACCACCCTCAAGAGGGATCAATGCTTGTCTGGAGGAAAGTGTTGGGTCCCATAGAAGTGAATTCATTTCCATTGTTAGTGAGCAAGCCTGGCCCTTCCCAGTCTCTTCCTTGCTCATGTGAGTATGAGTGTCACTTCTGCACACAGCCTTTCTGCTTCTCGGCTCTGTTGTGACACAGCCAGGCACTGGCACCATGCTGTTTGGTCTTTCCAGTCACCAGAATCACCAACCAGACAAATCCCTTTTCTTCACACACAATTCAGCATCAGGTAGTCTGTTACAGCAACACAGGATGAACTAAGACGATCCTGATGCAAAGCAGTAACGGTGAACACTTACTCAGTCCTTACTAAGCACTAACTACTTTACAAAGCACTTTGTTCAATTCATATCCATAGCATCACTGTGACCACATACGATTATTATCTTCATTTTATAAAGCAGGAAACGAAGACATAGAAAGACAAATAAACCATGCAACTAGAAAACTGGGAGCAAGATCTCAAACCTAAGCAACTTCACTTTAGAACTCACACTCAATAATTACATTAAACTTCCTGTGATACCAACCTTATACACTTCTTTTACTGAGCCCGTGTCTGCTTTGCTTTCTACTTTAAAAGGCCAATGATTTGAAGACAAGTTGTTGGAGTAACGAAATAAATGTCCAGAAACCCAGCAAACGGGAGAACATGGAAGGCTATCACCCCCGGAGACCATCTCTGGGAACTCAGGGGCACAGAGTGCTTTTACCAGGAGGAAAAGTGGAAGTGGGCAATGGCCAGGGAGACCAAGTGCTGAGCTGTGCATCCCAGCTTGATGATCATCTCTACTACTTAGGGAATTTCATTTTTCTTTTTGCCAGAATATCCTTGTGACAATAAATGACCTCCACATCCTAGGCCGTCCCTGTAATAAACACATGACTTTTCTACAAATGCAACCTTTTCTCTGCTTTTGCTTTCAGGTGAAGAACAGGATTAGACAGCTGTGTCAGAGGATGTATGTTTAGATTTTACCTGAAGAGGTCATCCCAAGTCCTGGGTCCCAAGTCTAGAGACAAGTTAATTTTATGACTGATGTCTTCTAGTGCCTTTTCCCAGGAATGGCTAACCTTGAAGTTAGTCATTAAAATACCAAAGGCATTTTTACTTATTTATTTATTTATTTATTTATTTATTGCTGGAGAACACGTTTCATAGTAAAAGGAAGCAGTTTCAACCCACTAGGCAGCTCCAGTCAGAGGTGTCATCTCCAGCCAAACTTGTGGGAGACAAATAATACATTGCTCAGCTGCATGACATCTAAAATTAGTGGTTTTTTAAGACAACTAAAAGCAAATGAAGCTGGAGGGTTTATTTATGTTTTCCCTTGGATACACTCCCACAAATAGATTTGAAATTTCAAAAAATTGAAATGCTTTGATTTTAATTTTCCAATATTACCTCTGGATCTAATGCATCTCCAGATTGTCCATGTTGCTTAATTTGGCCACATTCATTTCAGCATTCCATGACATAAAAAGTGAACCTTTTTCCCCAGATTCACATCCAGAACGGCACATCTTGAAAGAAACTAATAGGTACCCCCACTTGCATCATCACCACCATCATTCATGATTCACTGAACTGGAAAATGTGGTAAGCATTGGTCACAGGATGTCACAGACTAGGACTTGTGGAGTGAACTCACTTTCAGTGGCACTTTAGATTTGAAAATATAAAAGGTACAGCATCCCACAAACGGAAGTAAGTTACTGTGGGTCAGCCTTATTTCACAGGGATAATCATCTTGGTTGTTCAACAGAACTCTTTTAAAAACTGAATAATGTGGTGAATCCTTTTAAAGATGGCATAAGCCCTTTCTCTCTAGCATTTCCCTGCCCTAATTCTGGTAATGGTCTTTCCACAGGCACTACATGCCTCACTGACCTTGAGCTCCATCAGGTATTTGTCCTTCCTTTGAAGAGGCATCCAGGTTCTTCTGGCTGCGTGCTTGAATGGATGCATCCATTCATCCTGACCTTGGTATTCTATTAATACAACAAGATACTTAGCATAGGTGATTCTCTGCCTAACTAAGCACAGATGAAGCACTGGGGGTGGGGTAGGTATTGTCACCGTGGTTTAAGACGACTTAAGCCCTAATGCAATTTGTGTAGCTAAAAGAATCAATGTATAGATGTCAGAGCCCAGATTTTCTAAACACCCCCCAGTGAAAAGGAGATAAGTCAGCAACTTTGAGCAGCCAAGAAAAGCAGTTGGTCTGCTCAGTGACTGTTAGTAGCTCTGCAACTCTGTTTTCCATTCCATGAAAACCAAGAAAAAGTGTTTTAGCACCAGGAACATACAGATACAGAAAGTTGAATTGAGCTTATCTTAGAGATTTGATTTGTCTTGTGTTTTTCTTGCAATTTGAAAATCAAACCTATCAAAAGTATTTCTAGAAGAATATGAATATCATCTATTTATCTAAGGATCATTCTAAGAAGCAGTGTGTTAGACATCAGCCACTGCAGAGAAGAGGGGAGAGGTGATTGCTTCACACAACTGACTTAATAGATCATCTTATTAACCGTCTCAACAAACAGGAGCACACACTCTCACATCACCAAGCATAAGTAGGAAACTGAGGCTTGCAGGGTGTAAGTGGCTAGCTCAATTTCCCATAAAAAAAAAAAAATGGCAGCACCAGCCTTGAAACCTGTTTGTTGGACTTCACAGCCACCCACTGTCTGAACAGTTATTATAAGTTATGAGTCCATAAAACTAGGAATTCCCATTATGTGGAGAAAAATATACACTGAAGAATTTGTCAAGGCTAAGCACATATTATTTCTATTAATTCACAAATATTCACCTAGATACCATCTCATGTGGTCTTTCTGGTGCTTGACAATATAGCAGTAATGATTGGCGATCATCACTGAGAACTTACCGTGGGCTAGAAACCTTAACTTACTACACTATTGAAACTTTACATTGATATTATATCATAGTTACTATTATTTTCCACATTATTTTTGTTTTTAAAAATGGAAGATTAGACAGTTTCAGCCACTTGCTCAATGCCCATGAACTGGTTTAATAATAAAGTCAAGACTCTGAGAGGCCCAAAGTCCAAGCTGTTAAATTTCAAATGATCAAAATGGAAAGTTGGAAGATGACATTATAGACATGAACATCATGAAGATGGACCTGCAGGAAACTTAACGGGCACTTGGGGAATGACTAAGATAGAAAGTTGGACCTTAGCGTGATTCAAAGAGTGCTCTGTATGTTGTAAGAAAGCAAATGGCACCATCAGAGGCTTTGTGTGCTGCACAGATAGCATGTGCTAAGTCCTGTATTTTACCTCTGCAGGCTCTTGGCTCACAGTCAATATAGCTGAAGTTTCAAGTTCTCTTTCAGTAGTGGTAATAAATTTGTATAACTTGTCACTCCTCATATAGATATTCATTGTATTCATTAACAGCACTTTTAGTTGCTTGTAAAAGGAATTCCCTCAAAGCTATTTAATTAAAGAACACAAGTAGACCGGGGGTGTGGGAAGGGGAGGTGTTACTATATCAGGCAACTGAACAACCCATGAGTGGTCTTAGTTGTTGCTGCATCTAGATGCTTAAAAGATGTCAAGAAAAGTACATCTCGCTGTTACCCATCTCTGCTTTGCTCTACTGGAGATGGCAAGGATGATTCCCAGGCTTATTTGGACCTTCTTTGGTTCTCATGACCAGAACAGTTTGCTTTTTATGAATGAAGGGTAAAGAACATAGCCACCTCCAGTCTGGATTCTAGTCAAGGGGAATTCTGATTAGCAAGTGAAGGAACCTGAGCTCAGTGGTCTACCAGTTTAACAGGGGTTATTCTCCAAAGAAAAAGAGTTCCAATCCATCAAAATGTAAAGGGGAAGTTGGTAGACAAAATAACAGATGTGCCCTTTAAAGGGACAATGGGTTAACAAGGCTGCAGCCATTACTCCCCTGCCATTTTGCTGAGGACAGTATTTTGGCGCCCTCCCCACACCATTTTACAACCCAGATTGTTAGCCCATGAGCTTCCTAGTCAGTCATTGGTCCAATTGTTATTAGCCCATGAAATTCCACTACTTAAAAATAGCTCCCCACCACCATTTCTCTCTCTCTCTCCCTCTCTCCCTCTCTCCCTCTCTCCCTCCTCCCCCTCTCTCTCCCTCCCTCCCTCCCTTATGGGCAGCTGCTGTGAGTTCCCACATCCAGAATAGCTTTCTGGGTACTTTCACCCTTCACCAATGCAGTTATCTAATAAGCATGGCAACAAAATCCCCAGACTCACTCTTGTCTTCCCAGATGGCCTTCTTTGGATGCAGAAATGCCATAGCTAGTCTCTCCCTCAGGATAAGGCATTGAGAACACTTTTTAAAGTGGCAAATATGTTACACGGGCAGACAGAAACATTAAGCCATCACCACCCATTAGCAGTTTATTAGGAAAGAGCTTTTCAGATTGGCCATTTTATCTCCTAGCTTTGCCTATGGCAGCTCTGAGTAATATGTATCTCTGGAATGGTGGGTTCAGTTAATAGTTAAAGAAAGAAGCAAAGTGAATTGACCTTTGAGGAAATTAATCCCGCACCTCGGACTCAATAACAGATGGCAATGAATTCAGAAGCCCGGGCTACACTGTGCCCCTCGCTTCCTCAGAAGGCCTCAGGTCCCCCTCTGAGATATTGATGGCAGCGAGCACTTAGTGCCATGTGCCTGGCACTGAGGTCACCATGCTCTCTTGATCACGTAATCTAATTTGTTCAAGGAGCCCTTGAGGCATACGCTCTTATTATCTCCAATTTATGGTAGAAGGAATTCAAGTAACTTAGTCAAGGTCACATAACCATTAACTTACAGAATAACAATGAATAGTCAAAGCTGTGTTGGTACCACGAGGCTTCAGGAATACAGATCGTATAGAAGAAATGTGGCCACTGGGTGGGGTTCACATAGACAAAATCTGGGTGTCCTTCCACCTTTGAGGCCCCTGAGCCCTCCAGGGCCTTCAGAGATTATCTGGGGTAGGGAGTCAGCCATGCCTTGCATAGCAGGTAATTTTCCTCAGCACTTCTTCATGGTTCCTCCCTAGTAACTGGCATTTGTATGTGCTGGAATCATCCTTCTTGGGTATGAAAAGATGGAAAGATCATAGGAGAAGAGCATAAAGGGAAATCACAGACAGCCTGTCACCAATATCAGAAAAGGGCTGGGAGTCTAGTTACTGGGTCCTTGTGGTCAGGAGGCTACAGGAGAGGCCGTCTCCACTGTGTAAGTACTGAGGTGGGGCACAGTACGACCCTGACCATTGCTCTCCTGTCAGTGGGGAAAGCTCTGCTGTGACCCCTGCCCCATGCCCTATCCTACACACGTTGTTAGTAACAGGGTTAGGGAGAACTTTTTGTAAAATTGAAGGAACAAACAAAACATGCGATGATAGGTTTTAATGAATTAACCTTAGGCACCTGGATAGAAATTCCCAAACTCACATCATCTGGAAAGGCTACACCCTGCATTTTGCATGTTAATACTTTGCATATTTTCCCAAAGTCCAGCTTCACCTGCCCAAATTCCTGTTTCACCTAAAAAGACAAATACAAACATGTTTTACTGTTGAAAGACCTGTTTGGAACAGAAAAAATCATGATCAGGTAATTCAGAAAAAATAAACCTAAATAACTGATGGTATGAAAGATAATTAAGTAGAATATTACCTGGCAATGATAAGGAGCCAAAGAGAAGCATGTGACTTTTAGGGGTATGTTACTTAGCTTGCAGGTGGTAAGGGGTGGGGGGATGTTCTGCCTTTTAAAATGAATGCTAATGTCTTTAAGTTGTTTTCTTTCCCTCCCTTCCTTCCTTCCTTCCTTCCTTCCTTCCTTCCTTCCTTCCTTCCTTCCTTCCTTCCTTCCTTCCTTCCTTCCTTTCCTTTTTTTCCTTTTCTTTTTTGTTTCAGAATGTTCTCCAGAGAAAACCACAAGGAAACAGCCGACATCACTGACTCATGCTGATTCATTCTTCCAGGTCACCTAGAATCAGCTGTGCTAAGTAAAATCTCAGGATAATGCTTCATTCTCAGCCCTGGCAGTACTCTCATCTGCCAGTTTTGAACAGATGATGTTTGAAGAAGACACATTATCTGGAACTGAGCACTTCTATATCTGATGAGTCTTTCCAACATGATCATGCACAGTTTTCTGAATGAAATCCCCTTGCTTTCTGTATTCAGGGGAAGCTGCTTTGGAGTCATCCCCAGTGCTTTCCTTCCGTGCACAAAGAATACACCTTTCTTCACTCTGTACCTTGTGGTTGTGCTTTTTGGTTTTGTTCTCACCAAGGGGCAAGCCAGTGTGTTGGGTTTCTGTATTATACAACATCAGGGTCTTCCTTACGCCGAGTGAAAAACCTGACCTCTAAAGGTCATGTACTCTATGAGGGATCAGAACTGGGACTGGGTGGATGTGATGGTCAAGCTACCCTGAGGAAGTTTCTGCTCTTGTCCCTCGATTACGATGGCAGGTAAACCTATCTGCAGAGGGCCTCAAATTGCAGAGAATCATTGTGGCTAAACCCCACAAACTTGCATCCCCTGGAAAGCCTGCACCTTGTATTTTGTGTATTAATACTTTCTACATTTTCCTAAAGTCTGTAACAGCCCAGACTTCTATGTTTTACCAAAGGCTGGGATCCTGGACAAGTTGACTACGTATCAGTGGATGATTTTTAACAGCCCCATAGAGCACACCCCATAGAGTACATGTAAAAGTGGCAAACGTTAAATAGGATGTGTAGTATAGTTAACAACATTATATTAATGCCGCTTTGAATTAATGCCGTTTCCTGGTTTGAATATTACTATAATCACATAAGGTGTCATTTTATAAGAAAATGGGGTAAAGGCTCATAGGATTTTTGTATTTTTCTTTTCAATTTTCTTTCATTAAGTCTATACTCCTTTCAAAATAAAAGTTAAAAAAGTGAAATTCTCAAATTCAACTTAAAGAAATAATTAAAATTAGAATTGTGTGATGTCATTTTAACCTATCAAAAGTTTAATAATAGTTAATATTGGGAGATGAGATGGGTTTAATTTAGTGGCCTCCAAATATGTTGGAATTCTAATCACCAGCAGCTATCAATGTGACCATATGTGGAAACGTGGTCCCTGCAGAGGATAAAGCTAAATTGAAGTCACGAGAGTGGGCTCCAATCCAGGGACCCGTGTCCTCCTGAAAGGGTAAGTTGGATGCAGTGAGAGGCACACAGAGAAAAGATGTATGAGGCCACAGGGAACAGGCAGCCAGCTGCAAGCCAAGGAGAGCTGGAAGCTGCCAGTGGCCAGGAACCAGTTCTCCCTCGTGGTCCTCAGAAGGCACAGCCCTGTCAACACCTTTATTTTGTGTTTCTCGCTTCCAGAACTGTGAGAAAATAGATTCTGTTGTTCAAGCAACCCAGTCTGTGGTATTTTTTTAATGGCAGCCCTCGAAAAGGAATACAGGAGGAACATGAGGGGCAGGCACTTCCACTAGTGCTGGTGGGGTGATGAGCTGGAACCCCTTCTTTGGAGGGAAATTTGGCAATATTTGTCGAAGTGCAAAAACACATGTAAGTTGACCCAGCAATTTTACTTTTGGGAATTCACCCTAGGGATATTTTCCAAAGATTCATTTTCAAGAATGTTCATGGTTCTATTATTTTAATAACAAAACCCTAAAATAACCTCAGTATTCATCCCAAAGAAGATAAATGATAATGTATGAAGCTACATATTGTGTAATTTAGAACTACAATATCTTATCGGCATTTCAAAAACCCAAAAGCCCTGAAATACTGAAGTTTAAAGAGAGTTTGCAAACAAATTCATTTGATAGTGAAATCTTCTCAATGTTGACATGAGAAACTTTATGTTTTTCATTCATCACAATAAATGTAAATATTCATTCTTGCATTGCAGAAACAGCATCATGGCTGAATAAAAAGTGCATCCCATAGCCTGCTCAGAGTTTTATTATGAGGACTATCATCTTTCTAAAATTTGGAGAATTGTGAAGATTAACTTGCATCCGACACCAAGAACTGGGGACAAGAAAACAAGAGTCCTTATTCACAACTATTAGAATGTATGTGTGATAAATATACCTAGTTCAGACTGGAGAGTTACCAGATAAAGTATTAAGAAAAAAGGCAAATTTACACTTAAAAATGTATTTGGGTAAATGCATATATGCACATAAATACAACTAGGACAATATATAAAAACCTAATTATGATGTTTTAGTCTGGGAATTGGAATGGGTTCAGCCCTTGTTTTCTGCCAAGCTGTCCTAGTTAACAATGTGTTCAAAGACAGCAGACAGCTTTTGGGATCTGAATTTGGCAGCAGGTTGTGAATGGCTAAGAATCCTCACTCTGCCTTGACCCTGGGCAATCAACCTGATTTACCTAGCAACACATTATTTCTAAGCATGCACTGAAACATTGTTTTCTTTTGGGGTTAGTATAGACTAACTAAGTATCTCTAAAGAAATTGATAAATACTATTAGTCCATTAGGGAAAACACATGAGCTCATGATTCTCAATATCACCAAAAAAATAGAATACTTAACAAATATTTCTGAAAGATAAATGTAAATAGCAGAAACCATATTAACAATTATAAGAAACACACAAACACACACATACACATTCCAGAAAATTCTAAGAGTCCAACAAAACCTCATTCTTTACTGTTTTACCTTAACATTTAATAGCTTAAGAGCTAGCTTTAATTGAATTGAACCTTAGAGATAGTGAGTTGAGAAAGCATATAATGTGTTTTTAAATTGATACCATACAAATTAACCCTGGGACATGTAGAGTTGGAAAATATCTTAGAGATAGCATAAGTCAGTTTGCTTAATTTCCAGATAAGGAAACTGAGGCTGGCAGTAGGAATGGATGCTTTAGAAGACACCACTATCTAGGAAGAGAAGTGGGATGGGTTCCCTGTACCCATGGATCACCCTTTCACAACCTACCATTCCCTCTCCACCATGTCCCCAGTGTTCCCTCCTATAAACTGGTGTAGTGGACTACTGGACACCAACCTGGTCACATGGAACCAGAGCTCAAAGGTGGCTTTGTCTCTCTTTCCATCCACTGCTGCAGGTAGAAGAGTCCCACTTCTGTGTCTATAAATTCAGAAGGAATTAAAAAAAAAAAGCCAGGCATAGTGGCACATGCCTGTAATCCCAGTGGCTTGGGAGGCTGAGGCAGAAGGATTGAAAGTTCAAAGCCAGTCTCAGAAATAGCGAGGTGCTAAGCAACTCAGTGAGATCCTGTCTCCAAATAAAACACAAAATAGGGCTGGGGATGTGGCTCAGTGGTCAAGTGCCCCTGAGTTCAATCCCTGGTACCCCCCATAAAAAATTAAAAATAATAAAAATAATTTTGGCTGGGTATGTGGCTCAATGGTAGAGTGCTTGAAGCCCTAGATTCAATAAACTATCTTCATTCTAGGATCTAGGATCATACAGAGGATGACATTGTAATTATTACCTGGAATATTAATACAATTGGCTAATATAGAACCAAAAAATATCAACTTATTCTATTTTTTTCTGGGATGCAAACCAGATATTGGCTCAAATACATTCCATCACAATTCCCACTGGTGGCCTCTGACTCTGTACAGGAAGTTATATTGTTATACTTGCCTCATTGTTTTGCTTTCAAAACCTCCATTTGTTCACTTTATCAACAGAATACTCTTTGATTCCATTATTCTTTCCTCACTGATTTCGATATGACACAGGATTAATCATCTTTCCCACATGTTCCTCTCCAGTCCAATTATGTGATTTACATTTTCGTTTTATTTTATTCTAATCATATGCACTCCCAGACCTATCTCCTGCCCCAGTCTTTGCCTTTCCTTCCTCTTTTTCTTCCCTCATTCTCTTTCTCCCTCCCCCTTTTCCTGTACCCTGTAGCTTTATCAGCCCCCATCTCTTTCTCCTCTCTCCTTTGCTTTTTCCATCCCCTCTTCCTCCTTCCTGCCAACCCCCTTCCTCTTTACCTCCTCTTCACCTCCTCTTCCCTCTCTTCTTCCTCCTTCCACCTAACCATTTACTTCCATCTCTTTCTCTTTTCATCTCTACCTTTTCTCCATCCTCTCCCTTCTTATTCCATGCCCACTGCCTCCCTCTCCCCTTTTCTTCCCCTTTTCTCCCCATTTTCTCTTCCCCAGTCAGCAACTCTGCCCTGAGTGTCCTTGATGCATCTGGCCCTGACCTCAGCACCAGGAACTCTGAGGGGAAGAAGGTAGACAATGAAGGACCTATAGCTTATTCTTCTGCTCCTTCTTTTATTTCCCTATTTAGCTCAATTATTAGCAGACTTCATTAAATCAGCTAAAACTTCACTTATCTTCCTCATGAATATTCGTCCTTTCCTCACTTGCATAATCTGGCTATTTAGGTTTTCCTAGAGTACCAGGTAAGAATTTTTGGTAAGAACCCAATTGGCTAGCCAGCTGTTTCAGGATGATTGCCAGGAAAACCATCCAGGGGATCCTGGAAATCACAGAGCTTCTTGCCTGCAGCTAACTCCCCCTGGACCCATAAAAATCGCCCCCAAATGAGTAGATTTTATAAACATTGTACTTGAGAATCTGCATGCTTCATTGTGCTGTAAATATATCAGACACGGAGAGCACTAGGGGACTCATTTCTCCCTTTTGCATAGCTGTGTATGCACAGGTAGCTCAGGGGCATGGATCTGACTGCAGTCTCCTGTCAGAAATCCCAGGCTTCCAAGACACAATTTTTCATCCTTGGTTCTTCTTTTTCTTTGCCCACCAGAATTCTGTGATTCCCTGAGTGAAGAAAAGCATCCCTCAATGCAAGTGATCAACAGTCTGCCCTGGCTCTTTCCTTAAATGCCTCAGAGACTCTGGCTATGAGAATCTGAAAGTTAGACACTGGATTTTATATCCAACCTGTTACCATCTTGGCTCTCAGATTCTGATGATTTTGGATGACTCTAAGAAGGCTTTTCTGTGCAAAAATCTGGGGTGTGCCCACAAAATGGCTGCTAGCTCCTGTGATTGAGAAACCAAATTAAAATGCTTAGTTTTTCTCCCCTACTATTTCTTTGCTATCTCTTTACTATATCTTTGGAGATCATCAGTATTTAGGCATTAAAGAGAGACCTAGAGAGAGAGAGAGAGAGCAGACAAAAGTGTAAATTGGGAAGTAGGAATAAAAATATAATGATTTCACAGAATATAAAAATGGAAATATTTGGGAAGTGGGCCAGATGAGAAAGGAACTCAGAGTGGATTAGAAACTGTTATGAGACAGACATCATTACCCTATGTACATGTGTGATTAACAAGAATGATATTGTTATAGCCACAGAAAACATTGGAATGTTCATGTTCCCCAGGGAGATTCTCCATCGTGATTGGGAGAGTCAGCCCCACCCCAAATCCCAAATCCCCTCCCTATAGCCCGCCCCAGGCCCAAGTCCCCTCCCTGTAGCCCACCCCGACCCCTGCCCCTCCTTATAGCCCCACCCTGGTCCCTTCCCGCACCCTATAAAAGTTGGCAAAGAAAGAACTGGCGCACGATTTCCCCACACCCCGCTTTTAGGGGAAAGGGAGGTCGTCACTGGCCAGCTAAAATAATAATAATAAAAGGCTTCTTTGGGCTTTACGTGATTGGCTTGGATGACTTTATTTCCTTGCGTACAACAATATGAATGTACACCATGCACAACCATAGAAATGAAAATTTGTACTCCATCTGTGTACAATGAATCAAAATGAAGTCTGTAAAAAAAAAAGTTTAAATTAAAAAAGAAACTGCTCTATGAATAACACCTGTAACCATTCTATCTTATAATAAAAAATAAAATTTAGTAGTTCTATTATAGGTTCAATGTTATTACAAAAATATTTTGATGGAATTGACAATAGCTAATGTTGATTGACTTAAGAAGTAGCATGAGCTGGTGTCCTACATAGACTGATTTCTCAACTCAGAGGAATCTTTGATGAAGTCAGCTGGTCTTCAGTCCTTCCTTATTGAGGAATAGGACCCACTATCCATGCGAGAATGGAGGTGCAGGATGGAAGCATGTGTAAGGTGGCACTTGCCGGTCGCCCATTGGTCTACTGCTTCTGGAGAGCAGTAAGACAGCTCATTCACTAATACCAAATAATAAGCCAAGAAAGTCCTTCAGTTAATTTTGCAGAGTCTAAAATTTAGAACATTGAGAGCTTCGAAGTGATACAGGTATTCCTTTTGCTGGAACTAAAGTCAGAATTAAAGACAGGCAGTTAGTGTAGATAGATGATTGGGTCAGAAGGAGAAAATGGAGGCTGATTTGGATTCAGGAAGTTGGAGACTGCCCCTGGGAGATTGGAATGTCATTGTCCCCGGAGCCCTTTGATTACCAAGATTACCTGCCTTGGGCTGGGGTTGTAGCTCAGTTGGTAGACTGCACAAGGCCCTGGGTTCAATCCCCAGCACCATTAATTAATTAACCAACTAATCAATTACCTGCCATACTACCCCTCCCAAGAGCTTGCAGACAGGGAGTTGTTAATTAATGCCCCTTGGGCTGCTTCCTGCCCGGATCACTCCATTTGGCCCTTCCCTCTGCCCATCTGCTTCTCACCTTTTGGCTATCCCAACAGCATCTCCTGGTCCTGGTCACATAGGCAGGAAGGAGGGAGATAAGGGAGAAAAGGGTAGGAGACCAAAAGGCTAGAAAAAGGGCAGGATGCTCTCACTTCTCGGGATACCAGAACACCAGCATGACCCCCGTCTCCCTCCCAGGAGAAGTCTGTGTCACTACTTTTAAATAAAACCTGCTTTATATGCTTTCATCAGTGTGCTTCTCTAATGTTCAAAGTGCAAGACTGAAGGAAGCAGACCTCATCACTGATACCCAGTGGTGTCAGAACCTCAAGGCATTCCTTCAGAGCCTTTCTGGACTGACTCCCCAAACCTACCTCCTTCTCCTTTGGAACATCCACATATTGTTATAAGTGCTTCTTTCCAAGGACTTAGCTAGCACAGTGATGATTATTTGTTGATATATCAATCTCCCTAGACTGTTAATCGGTGGAATGATGCTTTATTCCTAGTACCAAATGCAGCGGCTGATACACATCATTCCTAAATAAAAAACAAACAAACAAACAAACAAAAAAAAAACCGGTGTTGGTTGAATAAATGAAGACATACAAAACCTGTAGGTATTAATCCGTTTTCTTTTGCTATAATAAAATACCAGAGACCAGATAATGTATAAAGAATAGAAGAAATTCATTTTGCTCAATCCGGAAGCTGGGAAACCTAGGGCAACGGTGCCAGCAGCTGCTTGGCATCTACCCAGGGCCTTCTTGTCCCATCATAACTTTATGAATTTAGGGATTACATTTTTAACATTTGAATTTCAGGTGGCACATTCAAGTCATAGAATCATACACCTATTTCCTAGCAGGTCAGTAACACAACACAGCCCTTCTAGAAATTGTAGATACCCAAATAAGATAAGTTCCTGTTTTTGCAACCATGAAGTCACCAGGCACTTACCCAAAGATTCTATTTCTAATCCAAGTGATGGACTGGAGAGAAGTCAGGGACACGGTAGGGTCTGTAGGGAGAGAAAAACTGCAAGCATAGAAACCCTTCCATGCGCAGCTTCTGGGTGTCAGACCTGGTGGCAAGTCTGCTGTGAGGGAGCCTCCCTTTCCTTCATAAGAGTTTACAGCAAAATAAAAAAGTAAGAAAGGACTGTCGGATCGAATTGGGCGGCTGCAGGGGGAGGGAGCACGGTCACCTAGCAACACACTGTGCCAGAAGTGACCAATGAGGCAGACCTGCTGACCCTGACGTCCACCTTGGGTCCACCTTTTCCTGGGCAGGACCCCTGACCCCTTTCATCTGTATAAAAACCCTGAGCAGCCAAAGCCACGTGCGATTTCTCCTGGCTCTCCCACCCCGACTTTCACCCCGGGGGGCTGGAGATTTTGCCTGGGACACAGCCTCCAATAAATCTCAAGCCACTACTTTTGTCCGACTCTGGTGAACCCGCCTGGCGAGCTCACTCCTTTTGGCTACCCGCGCCTTTGAGAGCTTTACCTGCCACCCTTTTGTGAGCTTTACAAGGACCTAGTTTTAAATCTGGGAGTAGCATCTTGGTAAAACTGCCATTTGGCAAGACACTTAAGCAGGCTAAGCCCAACATCTTTATTTGTGAGAGGAAAAAAGCCCACACACAAAGGAATAAATATATTGCTGTTGCTAAAAATAATTAATAACTAGTTGTAAGGATCAATTTTTTGAAAAATATAAAAATGACTAACATATCGCTGTGGGGATGTAGGAAGAAACCACTGAGCCACACATTCTCGTAGGCTGCGGAACAGGGCATTCCTGACGAAAACCTGGGAATCATGCGTGCCTGGGGGGCAGACTTTCCAGGTGACTGGACTTGCCAGGGGGCCACCTGTCTCAGAAGAGCCTCACCCTTCCTCATGTCCCCTCCCCTTGTGTGACTGCGTAACCTCAGGCTAAGCTGCCCACCGGCTATCAGGTTTCAAGCTTTGCTCACTGATTCACCTGGTGTATAAAAAGGGCTGCACAATCACATTAAATTGGAGACGCCATCATGGAATGCAATCTCCCCCGCGGAGTGTGTGTTTGACTCTGTGGGCTCGCCGCCTCTAAGGGGGACCCACTCGTGTGGCCCCAGTGGCAGCAGATATCGCTAGGCATATTTTCAGTACTCAACAAATAAATCTCAAAAGAATCTTAGTGTTATCTTCCCAGAATAATTTTTTTCCTTATTGGAACACAATTTTAATCGCTTCATGAAAGTAAACAGCACAATACTGTTTGTTCTGAGGAAATACGCATTATAAATAACTAAACAGGATGTGCTTCTGCTACAAAGCCTAGCTTAGTGATTCTCAGCTACACAAAAGGGGCACCTCCTTCTAAAACCGCCTGCATTATGCAGAGGTCACGCTTCATTTTCTTAACCTGCAGGCACAATATTCAATTGTCTCTCTTTGGAAGCTAGAAAGAAACACAAAGGCAGGAACGGAAGCCAGCTCTGTGGGGTCACAGGGCCAGTTGGGAAGCAGCTCAGAAGATCACTGAGTCTGGACTTAAGCTGCTTCTCACTCTTCCACGTGTCTGAGGCTGAATTTGGAGTCCAGGTGTGATAGGATGATTGCGATGAATGATTCTGTTCCTCTTAGCATTGGGCATGAATGTCAGGGAGGTGAGACCCACCAGGGTTTAGGTTCTTCATTCATTTGTTTTTTTCTTGCTCTGCATGCTTTGAAACATATTAAATCTGAAATTTTTTAAAGTTGTCATCATATGAATAAAATGTATTCCCCTCCTTTTCTTCTCTATTGGGATTGCTTGAAACCACATAAAAGCAAATGAATGTGATGGAGATTAAATCATGGCAGTGGATGGTCAGTTTGTATATTGATTCTAAGCAGCTATTAGGGAAATAATTAAACCACTATTTTGTTTGTGATTTTATTTGCTGAGTAGGAAGGACATTATTTGCATTAGTAGAAAATTAATTAATAAATTTCTATGCTGTTATGTAATATAGGGTTATATCTACCTCTCACACACACAAAAGATAGGTTTGCTGATCAACTTGGCATGATACATTTAAAGCAACAATGATGAAATTTCTGATCAGCAAATAATTTATTCCAAGCCAGTGTGTTCTAAAAAGCTAAACCGTTACTTTTGCTCTTTTTTTTTTTTTTCTAAATTCAGCATTTAAATACCCCCCCCCTTCTCTCTCTCTCTCTCTCATTTTTGCCTTACCTGTCCATTGGAGTTCATGTTGTGTTTCTTTTATTATCACAGGAGCTGTAAATATTTATTTTAATATTCTAGTCTCAGAATAAGAAATGATATTCACCACTGTGGCAAGCACACTTGCTTAGCATAAGAATGTGTTCTATTTTAGAAGCAATTGCAAGGGTAACAGCAGCACAGGAGCTAGAAAAATTTATTTTGGGAAACGTGGCTATATGATCAAAACATTGACTGCTGAATTATTTGTCTAATCCTGGGATCGGGATGGCGCCTTCTCATGTTTGCCTTCTCTGTACCTCCCTCTGCCAAGGTCGTATTGCACTCGTATGTTAATCACTTTGAGTCTTCAGCACCCTATTGCAGTTGCTCTTTGCCCATTTTCAGGAAAGCAATGGTGGGTGCTAGGTTATAAACGTGGTAGTGATACCGTCGCATGATACCGTCGCATATCGGTGGAGTTCTGCTTCCTCAGGTGTTGAAGAATAACGCCGTAGAAGCAAACCGAGGCAAGTGTAGAGTGGAAAATAAAGTTTTATTAAAGAAAAGTAAAAGCAGATTCTATTTAGAAGTAGTAATACAAACTTCTCCCGAGTGGGAGAAGGGGGGCCATGGCTGGCTGATGTTCTGGAATCCCCAAGAAGTGAGCGCACCCTCCATCTTTTATAGGGTTAGGGTCTTCTTTTGTTCTGCCCCTTCCTCTGACCTTTATCTCTCCTTCCTGCCCATATGGCGGTGGTGACACAGCAAAAAGGTGAGGTGGGAATGGCAGGGGGAAGGGCCACATGGAGATTCAGGTGGGACCTGGAGGCCTTAATTAGCAATTCACTGCCTGCAGCTTTTGGGGAGGGGCAGTTGAGCAGGTAACCTTGGTGATCAGAGGGCTCTGGAGGCAATGACATTCCAGTCTCCCAGGGGCGTTTCTAACTTCCCAGACTTCATTCCTCAATTTGACCAGATTCCCTGATTTCTACACTAACTGCCTGTTAAATCTGGCTTCAGTAGGATGGGAATTCATGGAGAAGAAACCTTCCCGCTCTTGTTGCTTGACAAGATTTTTATTTTAAGTGGAGATCTAAATAATAAAGATAGATAATAATCTCCTTATTTATTTATTCAGAAAACAAACAACACATTTTATAAAAGGCATTCCAGGTTGCAAATTAGGATCTGCACCTACCATTTGATTTTTTAAAAAATGTATTCAAAGGAAGATTTGGGAGGTGGACAAGGGGATTCAAAATATGATTCATTTTATTCATGAAATCCTGGGTTAAACAGTTCAGTGTAATTTCAAATTGCAAGAAAATGAGTTATTGCTGCTTCCAGGAAAGATGATGTCATTTTCTTAACAGAATCTCTTAAGAATGGAAATTAATTTCTTGCCTACAGATTTCCTCTAATGGACTGTTCTTGAAGCTTTCAATTGGAGATTGATTTACATAATATAAATAAAGATGTTTGTGTATCCAGCACTCAGGTCAAGAAATGGAACATGACTTCTTTCCCAGAAATCCTCCCTGAGCTTCAGTTCTCGACACCCTCTCCCCACAGCAGGAAACAGCGCTCTGACTTCTATCCACCAACATTACATTAGTTTTACTTACAATGGACCTGGGGTCTGTAGTGTGGTTAATGAATTGTGTCCTTCATCTAGGCTCTACATGTCTCTGATCTGACCCGGCGTCCATTCACTCACAGTGAGATTATTAATAAAAGAGCTTATTATCACACTGACTCTAAGTCAATCAAATTAGAAACTTGAATGAGGTGTATAACCTGATTTCTGCAAGGTCTGAAGTCTTGCTGTTCACAAAAAGAAGGTTTAGAAATTCATTGTGGTTTAGGCTTCTCCTTGCAAATATAGAATAGCTGTATTCCTTGTGGGGCCTTTTTCTTTCTACTATAAAATGCTGCACATTACACAGCAAACAGGAAGACAGACTTCCTAGGGGACTCAGGACATGAGCAAATTCAGAGTGGTGGCTTCTCTGGGTTTCCCTTTTGCCTCTCATATGTCCTAGAAAAGTCACTGCAGAATCTTTAACCAGAAATGCAGACAGGCAGAGACAAACCAGGTCCCAGAAAAGTCTATTCCCTGTAGCTAAAGGACTAGGAAAAAGAGCAGACTAACAGATCAGAAAACCTCTTTGAAAATATTTTGCCAATTTGGGTCAAACCTCCACAGAAGCCTCTCATGCCCTGTGATTTCAGCCAGGTTCCAAGGAGCTTGTCTTCCACCCACCCACCTAGGTGAGCAGCCATCTAACACCTGCCCATGGTCAGGCAATTTAGGTCACCTGAACAGGGTGGTGTAAATAGGATCCAAATGTAGGCAGAACTGCCATCCTCACCAGGCAGCAAAATTAACCTGATCGAACAGGTGAGTCTGATCTGTAGTCCACTCCAGCCTCATTCAGTGTCAGCAAGGCCTAGCTGGAAGCTGAACTGCTCAGAACATCAGAAAGAAAAATAGGACCTTAGAATGGGTGAAAATAGGCATAAAGATAATACAGTTATGAGTTTCTTAAATAATTTGGTATTGGACTGATAACTATTGTAGTACTCAATATACATTGAAGAAATACTTATGACAAACTAAATACTTAAGACTAGTTAAAACTTGGGGATGGTAAGGGACTTATATGCAAGTGAAATTTCTACACTTCACCCAAGGTATTAAAACATCAACACCAATAGCCTATAAGCTATGTTCATGCATTGTAACAGAGCAACAAGAAGAAAACTAAGTAAATCAGTACACCTCAAAACATGAATCAAGATAGAATTCTAAAAAAAAAAAAAAAAAAAAATTCAAAGACCCATTTTTATAGAACCTACAACTAGCATCATATTTATGGGTGAAAAAATGAATCCTCCTAAGATCAGGATAAAGTAAGAATGCTTGTTCTCACTACTTTTATTTGACATAGCATTGGATACCTGACTAGAGCAATTAGAGAAAAAAAAAGAAGAAAAAGAAGGAAACTGCCCCCATTTGAAGATGACATGATTATATCTGAGCAATATCATAAGAGAACTACAAAAATTGCACAGAGGCAACAAGTGAGTTCAAGAAGTTTGTATTATTGTACAAGATCAACATGCAAAATATTCCAATACAGTAACAACATGCAGAAACCAAAATGAAAACAAAATATCATTTATAATTTGTATAAAATGGACTAGATATTTAGGTATTCTTTTAACAAAACATATATCCTGAAAATTTGAAAAATCAAAGACATCAAAGAAGTCTTGAATTAATGGAGACCTATGCTGTATTCATGAATGGGAAGATTCAATACCATAAAGCCTCCAGTAGTATTCAAACTGATCTATAAACTTAGCATCATTCTTATTCAAATTCCAGCAAGACATAGACAAGCTATTCTAAAATGTATATCGAAAGGCAGAAGACCAGGCACTGTGGTGCATACCTGTAATCCCAGCAGCTCCAGGGGCTGAGGCCTCTGGAGGATAGAGAGTTCAAAGCCAGCCTCAGCAACTTGGGGAGGCCCTAGCAACTCAGTGACACCCTGTCTCTAAATAAAATACAAGAAGGTAGAGCTGGGGATGTGGCTCAGTGGCTGAGTGCCCTGGAGATCATTCCCAGGTACTCCCCCCGCAATAAAAAAAAGAAAGGCAGAAGACCTAGAGTACAAACTCATCTTGATAAGAGTAATTAGGATGAATCATTCTCTCTGGTGTTAAAGTGCAGTGCACTGCCACAGTAATCAAAACCGTTTGGTGTTGGCAAAAGGACAGGCGCATAGATCAATGGAATGTAATAAAAATGCAGAAGTAAGACCATACAAACACATCAAGCTGTTTGTCAAAGATGCCAAAGAAATTAAATGGGAGTAGTGTAGGCCTTTTTAAAGGGTACTGAAGCATTTGGACATCCATGAACAAGACACTTTGTACCAAAAATAACTCAAAACAGATCCTGGATTTAAATGTAGAAGGTAAGACTATGAAGTACTTGGGGAAAAAAATAAAATCACTGGGATATACAGTGAAGCCAAAGTCTTTTAGAATTGATTCCAAAGGCATGGTCTATAAAAGGAAAAATAGATGAATTTGGATCTAATAAAAATGAGCTAGTTTTGCTCTTTGAAAAACCCTGTGAAAATGATGAAAAGGCAAGCCACAAAGTTTAAGAAAGCGCTTGCAAACTACATATCCAATAACAGACTTAAATCTAGGAAGAAGAACGCAAAATTCGACAATAAAAATGGGCCATCTAATTATAAAATAAGCAAAAAGCACAAATAGACATCTCACTGAAGAAGACATAAGGATGGCAGAAAAGCACGTAGATGCTTAACATCATAGATAGTATAGTCATCTTATATAGAAAGTGAAATAGCTAAAAACAAGAAAGGCCACTAAATAAGTGAGTTTAACAGGGTTCCAAAATTCAAGATCAACATAAAAAAATCAAATGTATATAAACGTATGTGTACACATTGAAAGTATGTGTATGGAAGCATATATATGCTTTTATATATATATATATATCAATAAATATATGCTTATTGTATGCACATATATTATCAATCACAACCAAAAGGGGAACTAATAGCTTTGTATAAATTTAACAAAATATATGCAAGCTACCAGAATCTGAAAATTACCAACATTATTGAGAGAAAATGAAAAAGAACTAGATAAATGAAAATTTGTAGCATATTAATGAACTGAAAGACTAAATATTATTGATTTTAAGTGTCCTCAAACTGATGTATAGATTGAAGGGTTATGGAAAATAATATTCCTACGACAGCTTCCCAAGAAAAACAGAGGGACAGTGTGGCTCAGGAGGAGGGAGGGGAAATTAGTCAAACATTAAACCTCTTCCAAAACATCCTTTCCCTGAGTGGAAAGAGCAAACTTTCATCCCTTCTTGGGTTCATCCCCAACATCTCCAGATCTCCAAACATCTCCACCAACATCTCCAAAAGCAAACATTTACCTCTTCCCAATCCCGGTGATCGTGAAGGAAGGAGGCGAACACTGAAAGGCTGGGCCCTGTACTTTTGCTCTTCCCCATTGCAGATGAGTCCTGAAGGAGAAAAGCAAATAGTGAACCTCTAGGTAACAATGGGCTCCAGAGGAAGGAAGACAAGCAGTGAACACCGAGTTGTGAGTTTTTCCAGTGACAATGAGTTTCAGACTTTTTACAACTACCATCCAGAGTTAAAATTTTAACCTGCACGACTAACCCCTGACTATCCAAACTGCACATCCGCAGTCTGCAATGAAACTATAAAACCCAGATTCCTTCTGTAATTCTGGGGGCCATCTCCATACCCAGAAAATACCCTCCCGTGCCTGATGGATGGACCTCACTGCAGAATAAAGGAAAGCTTGCTGGTCCAAGGTTTGCTTCCCGTCCTCTGCTTCCATCATTTGTGGGCCACAAGCTTACATAGATGAACAATAATCCCAATCAAAACCCCAAAATGCTTTTGTAGAAATAAAAATTCTGAAAGTTATATTCAATATAAAAGACAGAATAATCAGTTTTATGAGAGCACAAAGTTGAAGATGTTACAACCTAATGTTAAAATGTTAAAATGAGAGTAATATGGTCTCAGTGGTTTCATAATTTTTTTCTATTTAAAAAAATGACTGTGATAAGAACTATGAAAACTCATAGAAAGTGGAGGAATAAACACAAGTCTGTGTTTAATTGAATTTTTATAAAAGTACTATGGCAATTCAATGAGTTATTGACAGTTGATTTTAAAAAATCCACTGAAACATTTTAATATCCTTATGCAAAAAAATTGTTAACCCATCGTTCACACTATATGCAAAACCGTGAGAGACAAAGTAACAAGTTGAATAAGTCAGGTCCTCACAAACACTAATGACTAAAAGGCTTCACGGTGGAGCAAAGGATAGAAGGCGGCATTTGAGCATAAGCTGAGATCTTTCTGTTCTTTTTGTTTTTTTATGATGTACGACCTTGCCAAGCTGAGCCATAATAAAGGCTCTTTACCCAGAATATAATGTGCCTTGCTTGCACAAGTTACAGAAGAAGAATCTTCCTAACTTTGTTTAATTTGACATATGTTGGGAGATGAGGTAAAGAAGTTTGACCTGAAAAAGTCATGTCATGTGATCCCCTGTGGCATTATAAGAGAAATATTTGAAAATATTTTCTCCCATTCTGTGAGTTTTCTTTTTACTTTTTGTGTCTTTTGAACCACAAAATATATAATAGTATTAAATTTCAATTTATCTATTTTTCTTGAATGTTTATGCTTTTGGTGTGGTGTCTAAGAAACCATTGCCTAATCCAAGGATTTAGAGATATTTAACCATGTTTTCTTCTATGAGACAATTACAGCTCATGCACTTAGGTTTTTATTCATTTTTGAGTTAATTTTTGTGTGTGGTATAAATAAGAAATCCAACTTCATTCTTTTGTATATAGATATTCAATTATACAGAAGCATTCGTTGGAAGAATTATTTTCTCTGACTTTGAATTAGTTCGGCGCTCTTGGTCAAATTGTAGTATTATATTGTGTGCAGGTGATAACTTCAGTGATGAAAATCAATCAGGGTCGAGTTCTGTTGCCCCGGATGTGAAGATTGAACACCCAAGAAACACCAAGGCAAAGGTAGAAAGCAAGTTTTATTTAAAGGATAGAACGGAGATAGACTTCTCTGCAGAGAAGGGGTCTCCAGGCTGGATATCCAATGAAGAGGGCGTGTCCTGCCTTTTTTATACATTTTAGATTTCCTTCTCCCCTTATCTTGCCTCTCTCCTCTCCCCATCCAGCTTAGGTGACCAGTGACCAAAAGGTGAAGGTGGAGTGATCCAAGGGCAGGGATGCAGCAGCCTAGGGGTACAGACAGGAAGGGGAAATCCAGGACACTAATTAACAAAAAGTTACAGCTCTCTGCAGGGAGGAACAACTCCTGGGGCAGGTTACCTCAGCAACAGCTTGGAGGAGGTGGGAGAATGGATTGGGAGATGTCAACATTTGATTTCTTCCCTTTCTAACCAACCCCCATCTTCTGGAGTGGACCCAGTTATTTATTATCTACATTGGCTGCCTTTTGTCCCCCCACCCCACCCCCACCTCACAGCTATGACTATGTGAGAGCTACAATGCACCAGTAAAAACTGTGGAATAAACAGAGATAAAATGAAATTAAAAATCAACTGATCATGCACATAGGGGTGTATTTCTGGCTCTCAATTCTATTCCACTGATTTCTATGTCTATCATTACATCAGCACCAGCCTATCTTGATTACTGAAGCTTTTTTGTAAATTTTGAAATTGAGAACTACTGGTCTTCTAATTGTTTTCCATTTTTAAAGCTTGTTTTGCCTATTCTAAGTCTCATGTGCTTCCATATGAATTTTGGAATAATACAAAAAATAGTTGGAATATAGATGAAAGATATATTTGAACGGCAGATCAGCCTGGCAACTATTGCCATCTTAACAATGTTAGTAACTCCACTCCATGAACACAGCATATCTTTCATTTATTTAAAGCTCATTCTTTGATTTTTTTCACTGATTTTTTTGTAGCACTTAAAGACTTCCCACTTCTTTGGTTAATATACTGTAAGCATTCTATTCTTTTATGCTATCGTAAGTAAAATACCTATCTTAATTTTATTTTAGGATGTTAATTGTTAGCATATAAAGCTGACTTTTATGTATTGATCTTTTACCCTGAAAGCTTGTGAACTCATTCCTGCAAGACATTTTGATTTGGTTTATACAAGATCCTGACATTTTGGCTAAATGATTTGCTCTGGATTGAACTTCAAACAGAATGGTAACACAAAGAATGTTGAACATGCTACGTTTTGTGGATGGACAAATATGTTTCAATGAATCCCACTATTATGTATGATTACAATGCACCACAAAGAAGAATGATATCAACTATGGACTTTTCATAAACATCTTTTATCAGCTTGAGGGAGTGTCATATTATTTACATTTTGTTGAGTGCTTTTATAATGCAAATTCATTGTATTTTATCAAATGACTTCTGGCTTTTTGTCTCTCCTGTGTTTGTCGTTTGTTGTATTAATAAGGCATATTCCTTGATTAATTTCTTTATGTTGGGCCAGGCTTTCATCCCTGAAGTTCATGGTTTTTAATTGCATATGCATGTTGGTGTGTTTAGCTTCTAATATTTTGTTGAACGTTTTTATGTCTATAGTCATAAACAATATTCGTTTGTTTTCTTTCCTTGTAATCTTTGCCTGATTTGTTATCATGGTAGAAGTGGTCTTATAAAATGTGTTGGGAACTATTTCCTCCAATTATATGTTTTAGAAGAATTCAAGAATAATCAGTACTTATTTAATATTTGAAAGATTTTATCAATGAAGTTGTCTTGGAAATACATATGTGAAGGTTGGGTGGGGTGGGAGAGGGATCTGTTTTGCTTTGTAATACAATCACCTCACATTTTGTGGGTCTATTCAGGTTTTCATTTTTTCCTAATCAGGTTATATTCTGTGGAATTTGTCTGTTTCATCTACATTTTCTTTATTATTTGCATACAGCCAGTCATAGTGTTCCCTTATAATCTTTTCTGTTGTATAAAGTTGGGGTTAATGTTTCCTCTTTCATTCTTGTGAACTGGAAATTTTTTTCTTTGTTTCTTGTTAAGTCTTGCTAAAATTTTACGTATTGTGATCTTTTTGAAGAGCCAGCTTTTTTTCACTGATTTTTCTCTTAATTTTGTTGTCTACTTATTTCTGTTCTTATTTCTTTCATCTTGTTTAAAATTTACTATTTTTTCTACTTTCTAAAGATGTATGGATAAGTTATGATTTGAGATCTTTATTTAAAATATAGTGTTTCTAGCTATAATCTTCCCTCTTAGCCCTGTGTTACGTGCATCCTGTAAGTTTTTGTATGGTGTTTTGTTTTTATTCATCTCAAATATGTTTTAGTTGCTCTTGTGATTTATTATTTGGTATTAAATATTCATGAGTATGTTAATTTCTATATATTCATGACTCGTCAAATTTATATTTTTAATGATTTCTAATCTCATCCCTTTGAGTCCAGAGAATATCTTTTCAGAATTTCATTTCTTTCAAATAAATTGAGGTTTGCTATATGACTTAGCATACAGCCTATCTTAAAAAATGTTCCCTGTATAGTTGAATGGGATTTCTCTCCTATAGCTGTTAAGTAGAATGTTGTAAAGATGTCTGCTAAGTATTTGCTTTTAGTGTCTTATTTCTTAGTTGATCTTCTGTGTAGTTGTTCAACAATAGTGTTGGGAAGGACCCAAATAGCTATAGCTAGACTTCCTCACCAAGGATTCCAGTGGGCTGTGTTTTTAGTGTATAGTTAAGATCTTACTCTGATTCAAAGGATGTACTCAAAGTCATAAACAGTTGCTTGTGAGCATGCACCCACTGATGTAAGCTGTTGGCAGTGTGCCTTCTTTGTCTGGCCTGCATATAAAAAAAGCCTAAGGAAATGGACAGGCTAGGGGCTATTGTCACCTCTGTATAAAAAATAACTGCCATTCCAACCACATCTTGCATTTTCTTCTACCTGCAGGAACTCTGAACTCTGCTTCCTAGCCCCGAGTCAGCATCAGCAACATAAGTAGTTAAGAGTAGTTGATAAGCAGTAGTCTTCTTTGTCTTTTATTTTGCTTTCAATCTTCCGAGTATTTGAAAGTGGGGTGTTGACATGTCCAGTTATTACTGTGAAAATGTCTATTTCCCTATTCAATTTTGCCGTCTCTTGTTTCATTTATTTGGGGTTATGTTGTTAGGTACATCTCTGTTCATAATTGTTTCTCAGGTTGTATACTCTATGATACATCTTATAGCTCACTATTTCTTCTACTTGCCGAAAACTGATGTTGAATCCCTCTAGTGAATTTTCTTTTCAGTTATTTAACTTTTTAACTCTAGAACTTCTGATTCATTCTTTTTTTGGAGTTTCTACCTCCCATGTTCTCTATTTGGTGAGATATTTTGCTCATATTTTCTTTATTTCTCCAGATATAATTTCTTGAATCATGCACATTAAAATATTCCACCTTTGTTGAGTAAATTAAAATATTCAGCCTTTGTTGAGTATGCTATCTTAAGAAAAATTTCCAGATTACTTTATTACTTTTTCCCTTGGTCCAATACACTTTCCTTTTTCTTTTTCTTTTCTTTTTTTTTTTTTTTTTTTTTGACATGTCAGATATATATTTTTTGAAAAGTATACCTTTAAAATAATATATCAATATAATTCATACCATAGCAAATAATTAATATTATATGATAGAATAGGGTACAATTTGTCATTCTCCCTACTCTTCAGGATTCATTATTATTGATATTTGTTGTTTTGTTGTTATTGATGGATTTGTTTATCTAGAAACTTTTCTGAGTTAGTTCTGCAAAGGTTATATTACTTGTTGTTTGTGATCGCTGACAACATGGCTTGGTTAGTTTTATGATCATTTACTGAATGGACAGAGACTGTCTTCAATTTCTGGTTAGCAGTAAGCCTCTTAGGTCTTGCTTTAGGTTTTTGTGTGAGTGTGTGTGTGTGTGTGTCTTTTGGGACATGCTTGAACACTCAGCCAGGCAATTTACACCTGCATGCCTTCATTCCTGCCTCAAGATCAGCCAGAGGTGAAAGCACAGGTCCTTATTAGGTCTTTATTGAGAATGTGCACAGTTTGCATTTAGGTATGACTTTCTAGATTTCAAGGAATATTTCTGATCTTTTCAATGGTGGGAATCTCATTCCCCATCACTTCCTTTTAAATTTTTTTGTCAGTTTGTTATTTGCCTCAACTGTTTTCATCTCCTTAGGCATCTGCAGTATCAAACAATTGCTGCTGGTTCCTTTTGCTAAACACCTCTAAGAAAAAGAAAAAGGCTATTTGCACATTTGAGCTTTTAGAGCAAATAATGATAAGTCTTGGGAGTGAGATTTCCCTGGACTCTGTCAGGTCAGATAATGATAATTCTCTGAGATACAGTTTTATAAGAACCCCAGATCATACTGACCCCACCAGAGGATGCTGGGTGGCTAGTCTTTACTGTGATTGTATGATGTTGGTTTTCAATGACACCATCAAGCTGGAGAGAGGCTAGAAACAGGGTGAGACAAAAGGCAACAATGCTCACTGTTCTCACTGAGATTTAGCTAATTTTATTAAATATACACGCTTCCAGGGTCATTGCAAGACTTTGATTAACTCCAGCATTAGAAGAAAAATTTGTCTTGACAATTTTGGGTGGGTTCTCTTTACTTTAATGAAAGAGAATTTTTGGAGTTTCATAATCTGCCATTCCCAATGACATCGCTGGAAATATTTTTTAACTTGGAGTAGGCAAAAATTAATTGGATGGGACATAGTAAGCAATACATAAAAAGGGAAAAACTGACAAAATAGACATAATCATGTTTTAAATTGCTCATTTGAACTTGTACTTGCAAAAAGTAATGAGTGAAGGTTTAGAGATGAAAGAGACAGATACACCTTCCAAACGACTTTTCAAGTATATGTTTGCCAGACTTAAAAAAAAAAAAGAAAGAAAAACTGATTAGAAAATAGAAAAGAGACCAGAACAGATGCTTCGCAAGGGAGAATTTGCAAATGGCCAATAAATATCCAGTCCTTGGTTTCTAGGTATCATTTTCCATATTATGCCATGGCTGAAACAGGGAAATCCACAATGTTCCTGGGAAATCTTATTACACCAGGAAGTGATGAAGTGCTTAAAGGATATTGGGAGTATGTCATAAGGGTCACAGAGTTAATATAAATGGCCTTGCCCTGGCCAATTCTGAGACAATTTGAGTAAAAAAGTAAACATAGTAGTGGGTTATCACACATTGAATAATTTAAAAATTAATACGTAATGATATGAACAAAATGAAAATCCATACAATAAATAAAAATGGCAAATTTTTTTACAGTAGAGAATCATTTGATCAATATAAAATAATATTAGGGTTACTATTATTAATGCTTCTTAAAACTTATAGGTAAAATATTAATGAGGACTTGGATATTTATATGTCTCAAATTATTTTCCTACAAATTACTGACAAGGAAAATTGGTAACTGAATTGTAGAGAAACCTGGCAAACACCATGTTAATAAAGTTATCAAACTTTACATCAAGAATATTGGTGAAGATTGATATCAGTGGCTCCTAATATGATGCTTTGAGTATTTTAAGTATATATCACTCTGATGCTTATTCTGCTCCAAATGCAGAATCTACTCATAAGGAAACAAGACAAATTCAAATGGAGGTAAATTTTAAAAACCAATTAGTCTGGTCAAGCACAGTGGTGCATGCCCATAATCCCAGAGACTCAGGAGGGTGAGTCAGGAGGATTACAAATTTGAGGCCAGCCTTAGCAATTTAGTGAGGCCCTCAGCAAATTAGTGAGACCCTGGGTTAAAATAAAAAATTAAAGGACTGGGGATGTGGCTCAGTGGTAATGCACTGGATTGAATCCCTAGTACAGAAAAAAAAGAAACAAATAAAAAACCTAACTATTCTGAACTCATAAAATATAGAAGTCAGGGAAGATATGGGAAGTCTGAGACACTATTCAAAATTAAAAGAGACATGATGAATGTTCATTTGATCCTGGACTAAGAAAATCCTAACTAAATAAGGCATTTTGGGGGGGGGGGACTGACAAAAATTTAATAAGAACAATGGATTAGACCATGATACATTTCATATAATTATTCAAAATTCTATTTATTATCATACTCAAAACATTGGAGTCTTTCATTTCTATTTTTGTGGAATTTTTTGTCTTTGTTTTTATTTAGTTTTTACATAAATATCACAAAATAGTTTGCTGCATTTTCAAAATAAATCCAGGATCTTACAACTTTCAATTTGTCAATTTTGCCAACTTTGCATTGCTATTGCAAGAGAATGACATCACTGTTAGAAATACATGCATATTGAACTGTCATGATGCTTACAATGAGGAATTAAGGACACAATGCAAATCTATATCTGTATATAATAGAAAGACATATGCATCTACTTATAGATCTATAGAGAGAATGATAATACAAATGGGGAAAATGTACACATACTTGGTAAATATGACCAAAGGGCACATAGGACGAATAAAACGGTAAGCAAAAAAAAAAAAAAAAAATACAGTGGAAATCTTTCAGTCTTCCTCTTGCTCCATTTACCCTAAGTCTTAGGCATGCCTGGTCATTCTCATCCTTGGAGCATTCCCTCAATAGCTTCCTTGCACCCATTGTCACCTGGTTTACCTCTGACTTCTCTTTCTGCCTTCAGTGTCACTTTCCCTCATCACCCCAATCTTTAAACCTGGGTATTACTCTGGATCCCTGCTCTTCCTCATCAGTTTTCATTCCTCAGTCTCATGGATTTTATCTAGGCCTGTGGCTCTATATGCTGATGGTTCCTAAATTTATTTTTCTCGCTCCTTCTCCCAAGATGCACACACACACATATCCAGCTGCCTGCACTCCATTCCACTTAAATGTCACAGGCTTCTCAAATATTACAGGGGCAAAGTTGAGTTTCTGATATTTCCCCTGTGCCATGCACCTCATCTTTAAAATGTTCTCTATCTCAGTCAATAGAAATCTATCTCTCCTGTTGTTTGGAATAAATCATTGACATCATTCCTGACTTTTTGCTCCTTTTCTGTTCTACTTTTCTTATTACTTTCTGTCATTTCCATTGCATAGGATAAGGTACCCCCATACTTGCAATATTTCAAGTTTTCTTTTCTTATTTGTATATATTTTGTATTTGTGATGGTTGATCTTGAATGTCAACCTGACAGGATTGAGAGATGTGTAGAAAATTGGTAAAGTACACTTCTAGGTGTCTGTGAGACTTTCCAGAGACAACTGCCATGTGAGTCAGTGAACTGAGGTGTGAGAAACCTGCCCTGGAAGTGGGAGCACCATCTAGTAGGCTGGGGGCCTGGATGGAGCAAAAAGTGGATGAGGGGGAAGACTCACAAAACTTATGTTTTCCTGAATGAGTGCAACTTTTGCAGCTGCCATTGCTTGCAGAGTTCAGACTTCAACTTACTGGACCTATGAATGTGAACTCACAGAATCTCTCCGGGAGCTCTCAGGCTTCCTTCAGGCTCAGACTGGGGTTGAATTCTTGGTCCCTCTTGTTCTGAGGCCCATATTCTTGGACTGAGCAGCTCCTGATTTTCCCAGCTCTCCAACCTGCACATGGCCACTGTGGGACTATCCAGCATCTGATTGTGTATGCCTATCTAATAAGTTCCCTCTTAAAATTATATGCACATTTATGGGTTATGTTCCTCTCAACAACTCTGAGTGATACAGAGCAGTCACTGTGATCCTGTGAAAACACAAGTCAGGTCGTGTCATGTCACTTCTTGACTCCTTCTCTCCATTTCTTACTCAATAGCTGACATCCCTAAATGCAACCTGCAAAGTTCCACATGACCTCTCTCTACTCTTACCTCCCTTTTCATCCCCATTCACTTGGCTAGAGCTATTTCATGAACATATGGGCAGCTCCTCCCTTCCACCCTCTGCACCAGAGCATCCTTGCTCACCTCCAGGCTGTCCAGGGTGCTTAGAGGTACCTGGAGAAAGGCTTGGTTGGTCATTGCAGATAAAATGCCCATGCCCCACAGCCTCCCAAGCACTTCCTGACACCCCATTCTAGGCCTTGCTTGTTTTCCTTGAAACCATGTCAAATGTGTAGAAATGTTTAAGTATATCTTTCTTCAGTGAAGAAATATTTAAAGCTCCCTACCACAAACACAGCAGGGGAGTTAGAGAATAGGCAACACACACACACACACACACACATACACACACGCTCTTCAATTCATGAATATAGATTAGACACTGTGTGCGTCTGTGTGTGTGTGTGTGTGTGTGCACACACTGTATTCTGACTCCCCCACTATTACTCTTTGTGGTGGGGATCTTTACATATTACTTCACTACAGCATCCCTAGCACATAATAGGCACTATGCATTTGTGAAAAAATTAATAAAAAACTCATTTGTTTTTAATATTCAATGTCTTGAAACTAGATTATTGTGTTGGAGTAGACCTCCATCTTCTCACTCTCCTCCAATCACTTATCACAAGATTAATAAGTAAACTAAGATCCATATCCTTCATGAACTCTCCCCATGTGACCCTTTACATTATTCACACTATGGAATGTGTACCCACGATGGGCCCAACACTTGCTGGATGCTGAAAATAAAACATGACAAAGTCTGGATCTTTGTCCCTGTGGATTTTATAGTCTAGCAACAGATGAAATAGATTAGCAATATATAGCCAACATTATTATGATATGGTAGATGAATGGACGGTCGTGCTCTTCCGTGCCAAGGTATGTCTTTTCCGTGTTCTTCCTACTTCTGTAGGTTTTACAGAAATGGATGATGAAAAGTCACTCTAAATTTCAGTTTGTGTTCCTACTTTCCAAATAGGAAAGTATTCAATGTTAGATAATCAAGGGAAACTGAAGAAGCAGGAGTTTACCCCAAATGAAAGTAAATGGAGTTTTCTAAGGAAGGAGGACAGGTTTGAAAAAGAAGTCAGGCCATTACTGAACCGGTGTTTTAAGCTTTAACTCAAAGCCTTTTGCACAATAAAATGGGAACTATTGCAACAGTGTGACATATCTAAACCCATTACAGTCTTCCTAAAAGCAACTATCTACAAAGGGGTTAAAGACAAATTAGTAAATTTTCTCCATCCCTGATCTGCCTTTCCTGGATGTTTCTTGGCAGAAATTCTTGCTTGAAGGCCATAGGCAGCTTGACTCTGTAGTGTAGATCTTGCTAAATAAATTGTAACTTTGATTTCTTTTCTTTGGATTTTGTTCTATTAGCTTTCCGAGCAGAGCAAAGTTGAAATGATCATACTGGCGGATTCTGTGATAGAGCTGTTGTTATGGGAAATGAACACATGAATATATATAAGCATGCACACAGTTCATTGAAAAGACTCCCTGCACTGTGTGTGGGAATTGCTGGAGAAGCCAAAGCTGTCTATATGGAAATCCCAAGATAAGCCCAAGTTTTATACTACACTCACAGCCACGTGTTGCACCCTCCCAGTTGACCTAATAAAAGCTACACTGACAAAAAGAAATACAGGAGAACTAGAAGAACATAAACAGAGAAGAATGCCGGCCAGGTCAGAAAAACAGCATTTTGGTAATTAGTGCTGAATTACCTGAGGCACATTTGCATGCAGATGCTCCTGCTGATCTCCCAGCACCGCACTAATTTAACACTGGTTCATTCTCTGATCATGACTCCCATTGTTCCTGAGATTTTGCAGCTTCTGTGTGCTCTTTTGCCAATCTATATAAACCTTCACTTCAGAGGAAACTGCTTTCCTAGGTTGTACAGGTCACACCATTTGGAGCCTTTAAAGTGTGTACATTTCCATTTCAGGCCATCCAGGTGCTGACTGGCCCTCCCTGTTCCTGAATGGCCTTGATTTCAAATTTGCACAAATAGAGCCGTTTATGTGAGATCATTGTAATTACACAGTTGGCTCAAGGGCAAAAAATGAAATGCCATTTCATCCTGTAATATGCGTAGTATCTTAGTATTTACCTCCTGCTTTTCTGACATTTTACATCCTGATTCCTGGGGCACTCTGAGCGGCAGCACAAGAGAAAACTGATGCACATCTATTCATTCCCACTGCATCCTGAACCAATGGACCATCTCAGGCTCATTGCCTTCTGTGGACCTAATGTTATGTTGTGCCTAGACTGCTGAAATACTCTTTTCTGCTCACTCAGATAGGAAACTACACTCTGCTAGAATATTAACATTGCTCTGGGCAACACCCCTTTAGAAGCCAACAAATGGTTTCTTTGTCTTAGATTTGGGAATGTTCAGCAAAGCAGGCTGAGTGCAGTGTCTATCTATATTCAGCAATTAATAAAAGTTTGAAAGTGCAACCATGCTTGAAATGGGCATAATGAGGGTGCATTACCCAAAGCAAATAACCAATTATTTACAGGCAAAACAGGACACTGCTTTATGTCCTGGTTTGGAGATGGGTGTGGGGGAGATTTCTAACTCATCTTACCTGTATCATCAGAGCCAAGGGATCTGAGCATTGTGTAGACACAGGCCCACCCACTCTCAGCTGGAGTTCAGAGGAACTGGAAAAAGGCAGAAGAATGAAAGGAAGCAGTCTCGCTCTGTAGGGGTTGTGATGTTGGAACTGAACACTGTGGATTCCCCCGTAGGTCAGTGCAAAGCCAAGAAACATAATCAGGAGACACAAGAGTAAAACAAGGTTTCTTACTTGCAGCAAGTAATAAACTGCACTGGAGATAATTCTCAAAACAGTATCTTTGGGGACGAAGAAAGCAAGAGGCTATTTGGGGAACTCATACATATTCATGGAGGAAACATTCATCTTCACACGTAGAGGTCGGCACATTCCTGAGCATGCTCAGTTTGAGGTCATGCTTCCTCACACAACACATGTTCAAAACTGGCAGATGGTCATGCCTTTGGGAGGAGAATTTAGTTTTATATACACAAAGTTTTC
Source organism: Glaucomys volans (assembly GCA_020662805.1). Lineage (NCBI taxonomy): Eukaryota > Metazoa > Chordata > Mammalia > Rodentia > Sciuridae > Glaucomys > Glaucomys volans. The sequence goes on along the minus strand of JAJEJO010054215.1, from coordinate 33,371 downwards.
TCCAGGTCACTAAGAAGTGTGGGTCAGAATGATTCAGTGATATTAGCTGGTTTCTTGTAAGTTTCTATATTGGGCCTCGTCTGAAACAGAAAAAAGCAAGTCTGAAGACAGGTGAACAGTCTTTTGAAGAGGCAGCAAATTTCATTAACAAGCACAGATGATTAGCCCTGAAGGTATTACCCTCATGACTAGCAGTGGGTCCACATCAACTGTCCAAGTTCCACTGAGGGTTCCTCACATTCCTCCCTCTGTGGAAGTCTCTGTCCCCTCCACCTTTCTCAGGGAGTCACCCTTCCCTGAGCATTTAGCAAGTATCAAAGATACTCTTTTATCTTGAAAGTTGTCTTTGCCTCTTGAGTAAATGGTAAGTTTTAGTCATTACCTCTCCTTCCTGATTCATGTACTACCTATAGCACGTGGAAACTTGTAAGACTTGAGGTTAGAAGAAAGAAGCAAAGCATCTGAGTGTTTTCTACACAGGACTGAATTTTGGGATAGGTGAGGGTGGGTATGTACCACTAAAGTTTCTATTTATGGTATCCACAAACATTGCAACAATTACGTGAAGGAAATAAAAAATCTGGTGATATTAGGGTTTAGATAGGGGTAGATGAAAGTTAAAAAGTTCTAAATGATATTAAAAGAAGACATCACTTGTGACATTAAATTCAATAAGACATGAATGACTGAATGAGCCAGTCATATGAAGATCTGATGAAAAATATCACTAGCAATTAATGGAGTTAAAAGGAGATGAATCAGGATCAGTTATGAGCTGTTACAAAACTCCATGTTGATTTCTACAACTGTGGTGGTGTGAAGATGGAGAGGAGACCTTGCGTAACATGTTTTATGGTAGAACCTTATGGTGGTTTGGATGCAGAGGATAATAGTGAAGGGTCATGTCGCCTCCTGGATCTCTGGAATGAGCAGCCCGATAAATGGTAGAGCCATTGACTGAGATAGTAAGACTGTGGGGAAGGATATTTATGGGTTCAGTTATCAAATTTAGTTACCACTTTTGGCACACTGTTACCTGTCAGCCTTTCAGATGAGGATCTCAAGTAGGCAAGTTGAACATCCCCTGTTGAAGACTGGAAATAAAATTATGGGCACCATCAACAAGTACAAATTAAAAAAAATACTATGGTCAAAACTAGTTAAAGATAAATGGTGAACCGATTAGGGGAGGGGGGTAAGAGTGAGCATTTTGGCCAGTGACACTTAGAAATGATATGCAGGAGCAATCAGAAGAGATTGAGAAGAAAGAGACTAAGAAGGAAGTCAGTTAGGTTGGTAGAAACCAGGCATGTGGGCTGTCACAGAAGTCTAAGAAGACTGTCAACTGAGCTGACAGATACAACATGAAGGTTGTTGACCACTCTGCCAAAACATTTTTGGAGGTAGTGGGATCAGGAACTCAGTTGCAGTGAGATGAGCAAGAACAGGTGTGATGAACTGGAGTGAGTAATTATAGATTATTCTTTCAAGAAGTTGGCTGTAACATGGAAATGAGAAATGGGACAATGTCTAGAACTGTAGAGTTAAGATAGGGATTATGTATTTACTGAAAGATGTGAGGTGCTACATCATAAATAATAAACTGTTGTATAGCAGCTGGTCACATAAATAACAACCCTTATACTAATTCAGCATGATGCAGGAGCAGAACCCCTGGGGAGAAAAGAGGAAATGGTTTCCGCTGTGTAGAGAAATATCATAAACACATGGATAGTTCCTTCCCTTTGCAGGAGATAAAGAAGATGCAGGAAGCTTGGTAGATGTTGTGAAAGAATGATGAGGAAGTTCCCCTTTGGGTTGGTCACCATTTATTGGTAAAAGGCATAATGATCATCTGAGAGGGGGACACAGGGTGTTTATGGTGAGAGCATGTCATCAAATTAGTTGACTAGACTTTTGGGAGAGCAGTGGCACTGTAGAAGTGTTCTGCAAAATGATCAGATCCTGATATGGTCCTGTAGGGTTTGCTCCTTCCTTTAAAAATGACATTAACCATTCCAAACAGTGCTTCCCTCCCTTCTCCTACCCCTTATTCTGCAACTCTACACCATTGCTCCAACTCCAGGAAGCACAGAAATAGAAAAAAAGTAGATGTTAGGTAAAAACAGAATTTAGGATAATTTGTACTAATGGAGATGCACAATGTACCTATCCTAAAATTACTGGCAGAATAGAATCATAATAAATGCCACTCTCCACCAACTTGCAATTTGGCCTTAAGTTCTGTTATATAGATGTACCATGCACATTGGGAGTTTCCAAAGATATTTGAGAAATTAGCTCAGCCCATTTCTCCTCTTTGTCAACACCACTTTTTAGTAATCTAGGATAGTTGCAAAAGGTCTATAAAACTTATCTCTAATGTTTGTGTCAAAAATACAGGCAATTAATTTGGTTTATATTGGCTTAATCCCCATGCTTAACCATTCACTGACTGCTATAAACCTCCATGATGCTAGTCATCAAGGTCATACAATAGGGCACAGCCTCTGCTTTCCAAAGGAGCAAGTGGCAAGGAGACAGGCAACGTGAGAAAGGTTGTAATGACTGTAATAATAAAAGTGCATGAAGGCAGCAGTTGGAGAAAGCACAACAACACAAAACCCAAACTAACAGAGAGCGAGAACTTCTCAAAGCAAGTGGGAGAACTGGACAGATGACCTGGGTTAGAATGAGGAGTGGAAGTGGGCCAGGACCGTGGAAGAAGGCTCCTCCAGACACACAAGTTAATGACTCCTGTAAAACTTGGGAACATATGGGAGCATAGCAGGGTGTAGGAATGCAATTATCTCCATATGCTTTGAATGTACCACAATGGAGTGACAGCTTTGAAGTTGGAGACTAAGCATGGGACAGAAAGCAGAGGTCCTTCTGGAGCTCACTAAGGATATTGGAATTTATCACCCAGATGACTGGGAGCTGTTTATGAGAGTTGAAGATTAAACATATTGAAAGCATTAAGGACATTAGGAGGAGCAGGATCATTCAGATTTGCATTTCAGCATGTTGTTTTAGTAAACAGGGAAGGCAATCCTTCAAGTTAAAAATTTTATCTATTTACAGATTATGAAAATGAATACAGAACCTATCTATCCAACTTGCCATTAGAATTATATATTTTTTTAAGCTCTCCAAGATCATTTCATAAGGAAAGAAATGTACTAGGGAGTGCCATGTTGAAGTCATAGCCCGGATTTGTCAGTTTAGTATGGCACTTAATGTGTCATACGCGGATGAACTGAGTAAGATGAAGCTAACATCATTAGAAAATATTTACATATTTTAAAATGCAGCTACAATAAAAATCTCTGAGAAAAATCACTGGGATTTTCCACTTTGGGTTTTCTAAGTGTGATCTAAGGTATTCCATGTAGCTGGAGGTATCATTTTCAATATGACTATTGCATGACATAATTCTGTCACATTCTGTGATTACCTAAGAATAATAAGCTGAAGGCACAGTGACCAACAGGGTCTGTTGTAGTGTTTGCTGCTACCATTAATGCGCCTTCTTCTATTTAACCAGAATCTGAATTGTTTCCTATTATTTCTCAAAATCCCTCACCAAATACACACATACATACATGCATGTATACCCCTGCCATTTTGCAGTTCAGGTCAACCTTTGGCTCTGTTATCTGAAGGAAGATGTCATTAACAGCATGAGCAAGAGGTTATCAAGCATTTGCCAATTTCCTGCTTAACGTAATTTACTGATCTTTCTCTTTTAGTCAGTGTTCCGTCACTGTGACAAAATGCCTGAGAAAAACAAATTAAAGGATAGAAGATTTATTTTGGCTCACAGTTTCAGAGGTTTCAGTCCATGACTGATTAGGCCTGTGGTGAGGCAGGACATCAGGACAGACATACATCAGCAGAGGACTGCTGCTTATTGCATGACAGCCAGAAATCAGAGGGAAAAAGAGTCAAGATACCGTCTCCATGTGCATGACTCCAAGAACCCACTCCCTTCAGCTAAATCCTGCTTCTTAGAGATCCCACTGTAGTTCATTCAGCTCCAAATTCATAATGGGCTAATACAATGATTAGGGCAGATCCAACCATTTCCCCTAAAGCTCCACCTCTACACTGGGGATCAAATATGGGGGACATTTCAGATCCAAACTAAAACCCTCTATCTCTTTCTAATGGTATCTCTGGTTTTAGATACAGCATTCTCTTTTACAATCAGGTTGGTAGTAGAAATAAACATTTTGTGGAAATCAACTGTTATACAACTGGTGCAGTTTGTTGAGGAAGAAAACATAAGTTAGTTTGGAGAAAAACTGGATAATGACTTCAGTAAATAGCAACAAAAGCTTTCCTACAATTTCTAAGAGAAAGTCTTTAACTCAATTTGTGAGAAAAATGACTTGTATTGTCCAGTTATTTTGGGTCTATCCTAGTCCAGTGGCCAGATTTCTGTAGTTTTGACATCCAAATATGTAATCTTGCAATTAGTAAGAGACTTATATACCAGTGGAGAGGTGCAGAAGGGGATGCTATTGAATTTTAGAATGAGGCATAAAAATTGTTACATGGGAACCTACTATGGCTTATCCTTTGTTAATCAATTTAACTAAATAAGCCTTGCTTCTATTGCCTATAAAATGAGATGGTATTTTCTTACCTCCATGAATCATTTTTATGCATGAAATTCTGGACATCATGTGAGTTTTTTCTCTCATATCAGTCGATTTTCTAACTCTCTAGACATCAGTTAGCTGCCTAAAATTCACTTCAATTTTAGTTCTAATTATTCAGAGTTAGTGCAGACCCCACAACCAAGGGCCCAGTTCTTCAGGACTGCCCCACTTCAAGTGCCACCCCCAAGTTCTGGGTTGCTTCTGTACTTCTGATAAATCATTATAAATTAGACCCTTCCCCATGCCCTCCAACTCGGTACAATGAAGCACAGGACTCAAGACAACAGTCTACTTGTTATCACTAGTTAATTTAGAAGAATATGACTCCCAGTGAGGCCAACTGATGTGCCTCTTCAGGTGTGCCACCTGCCCAGCCCCCAGTGTGCTCACCTCCTTGGAGCTTCCTGAGTCTCACTGTGTGAGAGATTTAACAGAGCTTCCCTCTCCAGTCCAGTTCCTCAGCGCTCTTCAAAGGTCAGGGGTGAGGCCACAGGTTATCAACTTTCAAATCACTTGACCTTTAGCCTGACACTGAAACTGCTTAGAGACCCTGTCCTACGCCATCTTGTTAGCACAGACTCAGACATTGTCAAAAGGAACTCCTGTGAATAATGAGGATGTCCTAACACTGAGGAAGTCCAAGGGCTTTAGGAGGTCCATGCCAGACACCTGGGACAAAGACCAAATATGGTTTTGGATTTTGCCACATTACCATAGAAAATTCTAGAGGATGATAATTAAGAATCTTGTGGGAGAGTGTTTTATAAATTCTAGAATGATAGATGATACAAGTTTTTGGAACATTTTCAATAATGACAATGTTTATGCTACACCGGAATGGCAGCCCTGCTCCATTATCTAATGAGCAGGATTTGATGTTAATGATTTTAATTTTTCTGATCTGACATTTATTTCCTCTACTCTCCCCTCATCATTTGTGAGAAAATATTCTCAAATATTGCTTATTAAATTTGAATGAACAGATGCTTAAAGGAATTAATTATAAGCCAGAATAATTGTTAATGAGCCATCACAATTTATGTCCAGCCAAAGACCCTCACATCCTGGATAACAGGGACTGAGGATCCAGTCATAGGTGGTGATTGGCATGTCTGGTCATGAAGATATGTATTTGCATCCACCTCATTATACCTCATACTTCAGTATGATGAAGAAAATATAGCCAGAATTCCAGACATTTTATAAAATGTTCACACTTTTGAAAACATTAAGGGTATTTTTACATAATTTTTGCTTATTTGTTTTATTTTCTTGGTATGTACAGAAGCTTCTACACAGGACCTGCAACATCATGGGAACCTGTAGAAGGCCGTTTTCTATCTGCCTCTTTACAAAGTTCTCGAAATCTTTAGCTATTGTTTTTATTTATTTATTCATTTATTTTGAGAATCAGTATTCTTGAATGGTTTTATTGAAAGCATAAATCTCAGCTGAGAATTAAAATAGTGTGACAGTGTTTCAAACAGAAGAGCTGTTCTTACTTAAAAAAATCTCCATTTTGGTGGGGCGCTGTGTCATACACCTGTAATCCCAGTGGCTCAGGATGCTGAGACTCAGGAGGATCGCGAGTTCAAGGCCAGCCTCAGCAAAAAGCTAGGCACTAAGCAACTCAGTGAGTCCCTGTCTCTAGATAAAATACAAAAAATGGCTGTGGATGTAGCTCAGTGGTCGAGTGCCCCTGAGTTCATTTCCTGGTACCCCCACCAAAAAAAAAAAATCCATTTTAGAATAAATTAACAGGAATTCGTGTTTTTCTTCTGGAATTACTTTTCATTCCTCCATTTTCTAAAAGACCTATCAAGACCTTGATAGAAATGTCTTTATTATAAATGTCTTGATGTAGGCACAGTCCCTGTTGGCCTACAATCTCCCATTGAATGAATTTTTGTGCAGGTTGTACTTTTCCTACTACTTAAGGTTTCCAGACGACCTGGGAGCAACATGGCAGCCTAGGTGCCACCTTCTTCCTCCTGACAGTCTGAAACACTCAGAGCACTTGCTGACTCATGTTCTTTCCCATTAGCCTTGTTTATCTTCCTTTTCTCTTAGTCCTTTACCAGAGAAAGTTCTATTTCTTGAAAAATGTATGTTTCTATTAAGTTTTCATGGAAAAGTATTAGTACCTGCTGGAGTTCTCTGTGTGGCCCTTTCCAGTTCTGGACTTCTCTGCATGAAGGAGCCCTCAATTCTAATTTCTCTGACTCCATAGGCCACTCACTGGAATGCCTCCATGCTCTGCCGTGGCAAAGTCCTGAACTCCTGGCAAGAGAAGTGTGAGAAGGCAGAGCGTTCAAATTCTGACTCTGTTACTTCTGCTAACTAGCCACTGGACAATGAATATGTTATTAATTCTGTTTGAACTTTAGCCAATTATGCATAAATGAAAAGTGGAATCAAAATTGTCCTCAGATTCTTCCTGTGTAGGGGCTAAATACCTAGAAAAATTTTATGTTCCCAGAGTGTGCACTAAGGAGCCCTCTGAGATTATTGGCCGTTGTCTACTTGTCACACCTAGATTGTCTGAATCAAAAAGTCCACAGATAAGGGTTTGAGCATTAACCTGGGCTACTTAGCCTCAAGCACCACTGATTTCCACAGATTGACAACTGTGGAGATCAAGAGGAACTGCTCTGAAATTCACAGCATTGTCAAATTCACCTGGATTTGATTCTTAAAATAAAGATTTCAGCCAATTATGATTAAGTCACCAAGGAAGGTCTAAATGGACCCAAGGCAGTACATTTTCTTCAAATGTATAATAAATGAAAATCTCTCCTTCACTGAAGGTGAGAGAGGAAGGAGGAGAGGGGGTGGAGAAGTACAGGGCAATGAAATTTACCCAATTATGCTCTGTCCACGTACAAATATGCCACAGTGAACCCCACTTACGTACATAGTGCTAATGCACTGACTGAATTGATAACAATAATGGAAGGGAGATCAGTAGAGCAAGTAGATAGGGTAAGGAGGAGAGGAGAGAAAGGGAAGGTGCTGGGAAGGAGATTGAACAAATGTTACGTGCATATATGGATACCGCATGACAAATCCCATTATTGTTCATAATTTTGGTGCTCCATAAAAATAGATTTAGAAAATGAGTAAATTTTAAAAAGAACTGAATTTTTAATTTTAAATTAGCAGCAGGCAACAATTTTAAATGATGTAATCTTTAAATAAAGAGATAACATTGGGTAATATAGAGATGTCATTTAAAATAGTAACATCAAGTTGTGCGCCGGGGAAAATACTTTTTCAAGGAATTTCCCGTAATTCACAAATGTGAGGAATATTATCAAAGATTATGTTTTAAAAATTCTTCTAACTTGGGATTTAAAATTCCTCCCTGATTTTTCACTCCTCATATGCAGTTCTCTTCTCCGAACATGTATGGATGGAACCTAGTTTCCCCAGCTGAATATTTTAAAATCATGAACCTCCTGAGCCCTTATTTTTTGGAATAAGACAGACATTATTACCCTGTGTGCATGCATGATTGCATGAACGGTATGTCTCTGCATCATGTACAACCAGAGAAATGAAAATTTGTGCTCCATTTGTGTACAATGAGTCAAAATGCATTCTGCTGTCATGTATGCTAATTAGAACAAATAAAGAAATAAAAATCATTTTTAAATAAAATGTTGTAAACAAATAGTTTAGGACCCCATGCATATTGAGTGTTGATATATCTGGGTGAGAAAAGGGGCTTACTGTGGAGCCCAGATGAAAATATTAGATCTAAAAACATAAGTGTTTCTTTCCTATGGATGTTAGAGGTGTTTTTAACTTTAAGAAAGAAAAATTTTAAATAGATATAATTAGGTGTCAATCCACAAGTGTTGTTTTCAAGTATGGACAAGTACCCCCCACCCCCACCCCCATCCCCAGGAACATTTCTTACACCTGGAACTATTTGGCTGCTACAATTGGGATTTGGACAGTAGGTGGTGTACTGGCATCTAGTGGGTAGAGGTAGCATCCTGCAATTCACAGGGAATTGTCTGCCAATATGTCCATTGATGATATTGTCTATAGTGACACTGTTGGGAAATCATGATTTATGCACATTGCTCATGACAGTTGGTGGGCTTCCAGATACCTGGAAAGTAATTGAAAGTTTGGAAGAACACACTGGTGATAGGATGGTAAGGTCTAATATGTTGTGATGAGGATTTTTATCCTTTATGTTTCTTTTAACCTTTTCCTGATAAAGCTCTGTAAGAATTCTTCCATGCTCCTCTCCACCAACATTCAACAGCAAAAGCTAATACAATAAATAGGCAAAATACTTAAGAACTTAAAAAAATGGGTGGGACATCCAAATGGTCAATAAGCATATGGAAAGTGCTCAATAAAATACTACTACATACCCATTAGTTGAGCTGAAATTACAAAGACCACAATGCCAAGTGTTGATGAGAACATGGAGCAATTACACTCTCCTATATTGCTGCTTTGCTGTGTAAATTAGTAAAATCATTTGGAAAGCTATTGACTTAATATCAAGTAAATGAACCTATGCATTTCTTATGACCCAACAAGACCATTCCCAGATATGTAGCTGACAGCAATGCTTACACACATTTCATTAGTCCAGTACTAGAAATGTCCAAAATGTACATTAACAGAAAAAAGAATATGTAAAATGTGGTATTAGGAAATGAAATACTATATAACAAAACAAATGTAAGAAAACTGTTAGAGATACCAGCATGGGTGAATCTTATGCAAACATATATCAAAGAAAGAAGCAGGAAACAAACTATATGTCTCCATTGTTAGAAATTAAAAATGTTGGCAAAATTAATTAAATGCAAACCAAGTTGAGACTGAGTTTCTCTTTGGAACAAAGTAAGTATATGGGAGGCAGTCTTATTAGATACTGGTTTGTTTCCTCATCTTTGATCATGCATTTGTGAATATTCATTGAGCTACTGTTACACTTATGATTTGTGTATGTGTTTGAACATATATAATAATCATAGATAAATAAATATGTTAATATGAAATGGCATCTTTTTCTTTATTTTTGCTAAGCATTTTCTCTTTGTATATAAATTAAAATTGAATGCATTGGTTTACTTTAGCATTTGCATAGATGCTATTGCAGAGATTTTAGCTGTAAAACATATTAGAAGAAAGTTTACTTAGTTTTTGAAATAATTAAGACAATCAGATATTCTACTTGGTGGATTTTAGTAAAATGATCTATCACACAAGGCAGCACAAAAAGCAAATAAAAACAAAGAAGAAAATAGATATGAAAATGTCTAGAATTGTTGAAAGAAGAAGAAAAGAAAGCAAATGAGGGAAGTAGTCCTTGCTGTCTTCACTTTACAGTTTACGGAACTACCTAAATTATTATTCTGTTTTCTAAATACAGAGAGTCTAGTTCAGTTAATATGTCTATACAGTTGAAAAGCTGATTCCTGCTTTGAATTTAGAAAGCCAGTGTCAGCTAGGTGCTGTGGTTCTTGCCTGAAGCCCAGCAGCTGGCCAGGCTGAGGCAGCATGATCACAAGTTGAAAGCAAGTCTCAGAAACTTGGTGAAAGCCTGTCTCAAAATTAAAAATAAAAGTGGCTGGGGATGTGGCTTACTGATTAAGCACCCCTGGGTTCAATCCCTGGTGCCAAAAACAATAAAACAAAAAGAAAGCAAATGTGAATTACATTTCCTACAACCCTGGTAATGGCTTATGTTTTTCTTACTATCCCTAAATGGGGTGGTAGGCGGCCCGAGGCAAGGGTCAGTCTGCAGGGTAAACCCAGCGCCAACCTGCTGCCTGCCATGGCGAACTGCCGGGGTTGGGGGGGCACACCTCAATATCACACCAACAAAAATCATGGATTAAGAAATAGGCTTTGTTAGGAAAAGGGGAATTTTACCAAGCCAAGTTCAACAAAGTAGGAAAGTAAGTAAAATAGACTCTTTCTATCCATACATTTCATATCTGTGGATTCAGGTCAATATAGATTGAAATATTTGGGAAAAAATGCATGGATACTCAATATGTACAGGCCTATTATTTTGTCACTATTCCCTAAATAGCATGGTAAAACAACTGTTTGCATAGCATTTACATTGTATCAATTATTATCAATAATAAAGAGATGACAAAGTATATCGGAGGATGAATGTTGATTTTATGTAAATACTATGGCATGTCATATATGGGACTTGAGCATCCAGCATCCACAGGGGATACAAAGAGGATCTATAGGGGTCTTGTAACCAGCCACCCACCAATGCAGAGGAATGACCGCACCAGGTTTCCCGTTGCTTCTTCTTTCACAGTCCCACAGAGATGCACACCAATCCAGAATATCTTTTTAGTGCAAGGATCCCACTCTCTCTAGAGGACTCCTTCCTTACAGTGCAGGCCCAAGAGAGCTAACCTGGGAAAATGGGGCTTCAGGGGCTGAGCTGTCTAGACATGGGTGCCAGCTATTGCTAAGATTTACTGAGAGGCCTGCAGGATATACTGGAAGACTTAGTGTATCTGGAGGAGGAAGAGAGCCACTTACAAATACCCCCAATCCAGCAGGCTTGTTGGTCAATCAAATCTATGAGTTCCCAAGGTTGCATTGTGACAGTTTTTCCCATGTACCACGAAAAGAAGATTCCTGCTCGCAACTTCCTTACTGGATCTTTTTTTTTTTTTTTCAATGTACCAAAATCCTTTATAATGCTGGACAGTTTACTGGTTGTCAATTTAATTGAATTTGTTTCCATCCACAGAGGTACCTATGGCTTCTTGGAATTCAAAGGTCATCCTGTGAGTAGGTGCATAATTATAAACCAAATTTCAAATCCCACTGAGATCACTAAAAATATTAATACTTCAAATGGTCACTCTGAAGCTTAGCATATACTTTATTACTGACTGTAGGAATTCTATTCTGCTTTCCATGTTCACGGGTTCACTTTGGGAATGCAGTGCATCTTGCTCTTGAACCTATCTCTCTGACCACACCACCATTCTTTGTGATTTGAAAAATCTTCCTCCATAAATATTTATATTGGTTTTCACAAATCTTTATGAAATTTCTGTTCCAGGCACTTGGCTAGCAGCTGGATACTCAGAGACAAGGGTATGATTACACAGAATGCTTTCTGCCTTTCTGCTGAGACCAGGGGCAAAGAACAGGTAGCTGATTATGAAAGAAAAGCAAATAGGTAGACAGCACTTCCCCATCTGAGGAGAAGGGGAGAGGGGAAAGGATCACTTTCCAACACAAATATTCACCCCCTGGGGCTACTCGTTCCTACATTTTGGGCAGGTCCACAGGGAAGGAGGTGGGGATATATTAAAAAACAAGACACCCCACTCCAAAGGGCACCAGCTCTGGTGCCCTGGCTCCTCTCTGGAGGAGTATTAGAATCCCCTTCTTCTGTCTCTTAAATAAAATTTGCTCTCTACTCTTGCCTCAATGTTTCTCATGTGTTTAATATTCAACACTAAGGGAATGAGGACCCAATTCTGACTTTTCAAGACCTGTAGCAGAATTATGTCTAGTCTAATGGAAGACAAAAACGTGAATAAATAAATCTATAGTTAAGCACAAACAGGTACAGGTTCACTTTTCTTCCAAACACCACCTCCTTCTGTCTTTAATTTGATTAAGTTGATATGGAGATAAATGAAATCAATATGCTTCTTTTAAAATACATAAAAATAGGGAGAATATTCTGTACAGAAGAACAATTTATATTCAGGATCCAAATTATCTTTGTACTCAATGTGCTAAGGAAATCAGAATCACCACTACATCTTTTAATTCTTCATTAAACAAATTGCTAGTGTCTATTTTGTGATTTAGATAGAGGCTGGCTCTGGCATCTGGCATTTTGATGGATTTGTTTATGTAGTCAAATCAATTTATAAGTTTTAGTATTTGTACATATGTTGGTATTACCAGTAGACTAAAGTCATCCCCTTTTGACAACCCCAAAAACACTGGCCTAATATTTTGTGGTCTGAGGATGTGCTGAGATTGTAACAATGCCTGTGGGGACCTGGGGGAGTGAGGGTCTCCCCTCACATCCCACTTAGGCAAGCTTTGCATTTTCAGAAATCTGACTGAGGGGATTATTAATTCCTTTTGTGTTGAATGGGCCAAAGCAAAATTTGCCAGACACCTAAAATAAAAGGACCCCACTCATTTTTTGTATTTGAGATACGAAAGTGTCCAAATCACAAAAGGAAGGTTTATCATTGTTGTTACTGTTGTTATTTTTCCCTGGAAATTTTCCTAAGCTTGGGGAAAAGCTGGACTTTTTAGAAGAGGGAATTTTTGCTCTGCAATGATTCAGAGCCACAAAAGAAAGCAAAGGCCATCAAATACCATGCTGCACGGGAAATAATCCTGTGGTCAAGTTCAGCAGGAGATGATGAAACCAAACTTCTTTCAGAACTTCTTTCAGCAAAACTCAGCATGCACAGAAATCCAGAGTGCCTTTGGTATTGTATTACTCTGAGGATTACTGTAGACACAAAGGGTCTGTGGGTGGGACAGAAAATGTTGGGGCTCATTCAGCATCCAGGTCTGCTTGGATGCCCAGTCTCCTCCCTCAGGGGCTTTTCTGCTAACTCCTGGCTCCTCAAACTCTTAAGAAGCTTCCTCTAGTCCCTGGAGTGAGTCACTGTGCCCAGAACTGCAGGGAGCTGGAAGGCCTGAGAATTCACTTCCCAGGGGAGGTACTTAGCAAATGACTGAGTGGGGGCAGGGATGTACAATAATGACCCCAATCCATTGTCCAGGTCAGGGAATCTCTGAGGCTGTTTGCCCTTCTGGCTCAGATTAAAACTCGGCTGTGGGGCCCTGCATGAGCCTGCCCCTTTTCTGGGCTTCCTCTCCTTTTTTCTTCTGTAGCCACACTCCCTTACCAGACCACTTGCTTTCAGGGAACCCCCAGGTAGTAGACTTTTGAAAGGGGTCACCTGGTCTAGTGAAATACATTTTGTTCAGTAAAATCATACCTAAAGCACATAGGACTGCATCCAGAACATCTAAGCATCTTCATACAGCTTAAAATTGGATCCATGAACTAATTATAACCCTTAAAAGTAAGGAAAATATATTTTATAATAATGGCTTATGATACTATTGGAAAACTGGTGTGTGGACATCACAAAGACCCATAAAAATTACTAATGCTATATTTTGGATCTTAAATGTCCCACAAAGGCCCAAGAGTTGAGGACTTGGTCCCAGTCATGGGACATTGGAAGGTAATGGAATCTTTAAGGGTTGAAGTGGAAGGAAGTCAGGTCATTAGGGGCATGCCCTTGAAAGGGATTCTGGGGCCCTGAACCCTGCCCCCACCTTTCTCTTTCTGCTTCCCAGCCTCCATGAGGAGAATAGGCCACTTGTACTATATATTTCTATCTTGATATGCTATGTTGCCATAGGCTGAAAGCAGCTGGGTCAAGCAACTATGGACTAAAACCTCTAAACCATGAGTCAAACTAAACCTTTCCTCCTTCTGAAGTGTTTATCTCAGTTATTTTATCACAGTGATGGAAAGCTGACTTATACCATACCAAGTGGGGAAGATCATGGTCTTTGATGGAAGAGTTTTAAAGCCTCTTACAGATTGCCACAAAATTTTCTGGCCATGTGTCAGAAATGAAGAAAGGAATATGTCTATAACATTTTTTTTCTGATGAGATTATGATTTAAGCAATTTCCAGGAAAATACTGAGAAAGGGGAGTATGAAAAGTAATCTCTGGAGTTGCAGTATTGAATTGCTATGAAAGTCTCTCCCTTTCTTGTACAAGGGGGGTGGACATCGAATAAGAATGTTTATATCGACACAAACCTGGCAGAGCATCTTCCTTAACTCTCCGACATGCTCAAGAACCTTAGTTTTGTGCAATAGTACAGCTGTTCAATTTTGCCTCAGTACCCCCCAGAAATCAAGAGAGGACGGGGGAAAGATCAGGATGTACATCTGTCCTGACAAACATGACCTTAGAAGGAAGTGGACATCACAGGGTTGGGCCTCCTACTTTGATAACATGGAGCAGGGCCCTCTGCCTACCTAGAAAGGTTTCAGAACTGTAGGACAGAAGGGGAAAAGGAATTCCCACACATATGGGCCTGAGTTGCCTCCTCCTGTCCTGAAAGCCCAGAGACAGCATGGACTAGGAGGACTCCCAGCAAAAACAGGACATGGAGCAATCACAGAGTAGACTGAGGTTGAAGTAACTTCTGCAGCAGCTGTTACCAAGACGGGAGGTGCTCTCCCTGTGTTATAGCCTGGTTGGTAGAAATGTGTCACTGGATACAAGTATTTTTCCAAATACCACCACTTTGGAATTTTGAGGGCAGTATGCCCCAAATTTGAAGAAAGTATGCCCAAATTCCTTCTCTAAGCATGTGCAGTGTGGTCCTGAGGTGGGGGAAAATGAAGGCATCCTTACTAGAGAGTCTATTCGTGACCCTCATTTTTTGATAGAAACACAACAAAGGTAGGAATTTTCTGTTTTGAGATAAAATTTGATGTGGAGAACATCATACATTCTTGTAATATATCAAATTATTATTTATTGGTAGACAATTTATTTACACATTTCAAAATTCATAAGGTATACACATTGCTTCCAAACCCTAATTCGAGCTACCAAATTCTTTCATGGAGTCAATTGATGTAACTGAATACTTAGGGCTCTATTTAGAAATATTCCATGCATATCCAAGTACTTTAATAAATGATTACCTTTTATTACATTACATATGTATTTATACTTGGTTGACATCTGATTATATGTTGAAATTTAATTCATATACCATAAAATCCACACTTTCAAATTATGTGATTTCAGTATATTCCTCTTACATATCATTGCTGCTTCATAATCCCACAATATTTTCAGCACCCCAACAGCACCACCACACACATTAGCAGTTACTCCCTGCAGTCCTGCGGTCAGCTTTCCATCACCGTATCAAATACCTGAGATAATCAGATTTACTTTGGGCTCATGGTTTTAGAGGTTTCCATTCGTGACCAGGAAGACCCATTGCTTCTATGTGTCTGGTGGGGTGTCAGAAAGCAATGGTGGGAAGGATGTGACAGAGAAAACTGCTCACCTCCTGGCCAAGACACAAGACCAAGGGAGAGGACTGGATCCAGGGTCTCACTATCCCATCAAATGGCACTTCCCCAAGGAGCTGAAGCATTCTCTAGGCTCCACCACTTTAGAGTCCCACCACCTCCTGTGGTACGGGCTCTCCCAGGACAAGGAAAGGGCAACGTGGCATACTCAGTGTCCTTGTCAACTCTGCGGGAAGTCTGACTCAGTCTGTATTATCTCAGGTATGTCTGCAGCTGTCAAAACTTCATTGCAATTCTATGTCATGCGAATACCCAAACAGAATGCATTTTACCTTGTATGGGAGACAAACAGCTTCCAAGAAGTATATAAGGCAATGTCTGCCTGCATTCAAGTCTCAGCCTTCGGATATCAATCCCCTGGGCTAGTGTTGGCACTAATAAAACCTGCTTTCTGCTGAGCACCCTGGTGCCCTGTGTTATACTGGAGAATCCCTCCACACTCTCAGTAGCACAGGACTTTTCAGGGACATTCCGGATTTGAACTATAGCACTCCCCATGCTTCATTCTCTCTCCCTCTCTCTCTCTCATCTTTAGAAAACACGAATCCACTTTCTATTTCCATGGACTTGCATTTGTTGGACATTTCACATATAGGGAATCATAGAATATATACACTTTTTGTCTAACTTCTTCATGTAGCATGAGGGTTTCAAGGTTCACCCACCTGTAGGATTTATCAGTAGCCTCTTATTTTTATCACTCAACAATGTATTGGCTTTTCTTGCTTAGCTTTGATACAGCACCCCTGAAAATATGATGTTCTACTTGAAAATGTCAAAATCCTATTTCCTTTATTTGCTTTGAGAAAAAAAACTGTGATATGGTACCTGTAAACTTTTATCTATGTGTTTGCTAAATAAACAAAAATACAGAAAAACGCATGCACGCAAACTCATAGCACATACTGGGATGAAATGTCTCATACATCACTTCTTGATCTCTAAACAAAAAATATGAATGCCAAAAAGCACTTTCTTTGGATCCTATGGTGCCTCTTTTAATGCCTGAAACAACCAACAGGCAGACTTCTCTGTTGACAAGTTTTTGTTTTTCAAAACATCCATTCCCAGTTCTAACAATTGAATTGGAAATGCAGCTATATTTCTGCTGCTTTGCATTCTCTTAAAATGGAATGTTTAGTTTAGGGGATGCAAATATAATAGTTACTACATAAGCAATAAAGATGTTCCATTGACAGATTCATGTACTTTATAAAATTTGGGTATTAGAAACCAAGTTTGTATTGAACTAGGAAAAGACTAATGAGGGGGTTGGTAGCAGGGCTCAGTGGTAGAGCACTTGCCTAGCATGTATAAGGCCATGTGTGTGATCCTCAGGATGGAACACAGCATGCTAATGAGATGTTCTGAACAGCACATCTGCATCTTTTGATATTGGCCCACATCATGCTTTGAGTTGCTTCATTCTCCTTCTATTTTAAAAATTTTATTTAGGTAGAACAAACATACCCTTGTGTGAAAATCACTATATTCAGTAAATAATGGTATAGGAGAATCATAATCACAAACCACTTTTAGAACATTGCCTTCCCCTGAAACACTCCTGCCTACCATCGCAGTCAAACCGCCCTTCACCCAACAAAAGGTCATTCATGATCTGCTTTTCCCCAAAAACATACACTTTCTAGAAATTTAATATAAATAGAATAATACCATATGTGTGATTGCTTATCTGACTTTTTCAATTAATGTAGTACTTTTGAGATAAATCCTTGCACTTTGTTCCATTTTTTTGCCCACCCCATAGATATACACAATTTATTAATCTTTTTGTTGCTTTTGTTGTACATTTGTGTTGTTTCCAGAATACGACTATATTAGGAAGAGGTTATTGTGAATAAAATTGTTACACAAAAATGAACATTTGTGTTGAAGTCTTTAGGTGGACATATGCTTCCATTTCTCTTTGGTAAATAGCTAGGAGAGATGATAAAGGTCGTGTTGTAAGCTTATGTTAATATTTTAAGAAACTACCAACCTGTTTTCCAAAGCAGAATTACTATTATACAATTCAATAAAAATATATTAATGTTCCACTCTCTCTGCATTTTCTGTAATGCCTAGTATGGCCAATCTCTTCTAAAATAGCCTCTAATGGATATAGAGGGGAACCATTATGATTTTGATTTGTATTTCCCTAATGACTTCATGATGTTGATCAACTTCTATATGCTTTGAGTCATTTACATGTTTCCCTTTGTGAAATAGTCACCAAATATATTAAAGTACATTACACATCTTTATGGAGTTATTGGATTATTTTTTTAATTATTATTATTATTGAATTTCAGGTGTACTTTATTCTGGACACAAGTCCTTTATCAGATATAGGCTGTATCAGAATGTTTTTCATTTTTTTAAAATGATGTTTCTTAAGTAGAGTTTAAATAGAGTTTAGAGTACAGTTTTTCAACATTTTCTTTTGTGAAATATGCTTTTGGTGTCATATCTGGAAATTTTTCTCTTAACTCAGAACTTGAAAATTTTTTCTCCTGATGTTCTCTTCTAAAAGTTTTTTAGTTTAATCTCTCACATTTAGTTCTACGATCTAATCTGTGCTGCTTTTTGTGTACAACATCTTTTGTTGAAAAGACTATCCATCTATTGAACTATCTTGGTACCATTACCCAAAACAGTTGAACATAATTGGCAATTGGAGTTTATTTCTGAACTTTACACCCGGTTTCATTGTTCTGAAGGTCTGTCCTTACTTTTACCACTATCACGCTGACTTGATAACTAAAATGCAACCTGAAATTGAGTAGTGTAAGTTATCCTGTTTGGATTTTGTTTTCAAAATGGTTGTGCCTGTTCTAAGTTAATTCCATTTCCCTACAAGTTTTAGAACTAGCTTGTCATTATCCAAAGTAAGTTTGCCAGGGTTATCACTCATTTGGTAGTTGTATAATATTACATCAAGTAATGTTGCTTTATAGATGCACTTGCCTGTTTATGAATTTTAGTTTTTTCCCATCATTTTTTTCTTAAAAGAATGGTACAGGAACATTTTGCAAATATGTCAATGTTTCTGTAGATAATGTTTCTAAAAGGAATTTCTAGGTTAAGGAGTATTAGCATTTTTAATTTTAGAAGCTATTGCCAGACTGACCTTCATTTAATACCTACAAATTTATACCATGACCAGCAATATCTCACAGTAACAATTTCTTATCATACTTAACCGATACCGTGTAGACATGAGGTGTCCCCCAAAAGCTCGTGTCTGAGACAGTGCCAGAAAGTTTAGAGATGAAATTATTGAATTATAAAATGTTTGATCTAATCAGTGCATTAATGCCCTGATAAGGATTAACTTGGTGGTACCTGTAGGTAGGTAGGGTGTGCCTGGCTGGAGGAGGTGGGTCTCTTGGGACTTTGGGGTTTGTATTTTGTCCTTGTTGAGCGGAGCTCTCTCTCTGCTTCCTGGGTACCATGTTCCCAGCTGGTCTCTTCACTTGCACACTTCTGCCTCACCTGGAGTCCCAGGGAATGGGGCTGCCTGTCTATGGACTGAGTCCACAAATAAACTTTTTTTCCTCTGTGTTGTTCTTGTCAGGTCTTTTGGTCACAGCTGAGAAAAAACTGACTAAAACACCAACTTAGTATATTTTTGAACTTTTAAGTTTTTTCCAATCAAAAAGGGAAAAGAATACTTTAGTGACATTTTAATTTGTGGTTTTCTTCTTGTGAAATTAACCATACTTACATATCTAAACTTTATTTAACCTTACCTGTGAACTGTCTTTTCACATTCTTTTTCCACTTTTCTATTAGTTATTGTTTTATTTAGAAATTCCTTTGGATGTGAAATGAATTACAATTAATTCTGCCTGTTTGTCTTTCTCGTCTGAATGTACTTATGATGTACTCATCTCATAAATATTATTTTACAAATGTAACTGAATATATCAACCTTTCATTTATTAGCTTCTACGGTTTTGAGTAACTGGAGATTTTCTTTCTCTGATACAATAAAACATTCTCCCATGGTTTCTACTGATACTTCTATGGCTTTATGCTTTTAAATTGAAATTATTTTGTACTTTTAGAGTTTATCCTAATGTAACTTATCAGGTGCAGGCACAAATTTAAATTCTTTCAAATAATTGTCTGTCTTAAACCCATTAATCATCGACTTTCTCTAATGAGTTAAGATATGAACTTTATACAAAGTAAAGTTTCTTACACTCTTGTTCACATTCCAGTTTCTACTGTTTCATTGATTTTGTAGTTAACTTAAACACCAGTGCAACACTGCTTAACGATGAGAACTTTATAATATATTATAATATTTAGTAGGACTAACATTCCTCATTACCTGAATTCTTTCAGGATTTTCCAGATTATTCATGTTCAATTTTCTACATGAACTAATCTCAGAACTTCTCATTTCTCAGAACGTACCACCCTTGTTTAGCAATGCATGCTTGCATGTATTCCTCTCTGCATTATTTCTTAATTTTTAAATTTTATCTTTGTTATTGTAATGATTATATAATGCAAGTATAGCTTCCATTATATAATTTTTCTCTTTATTCATGAAGATGCAGAATTCTGTGAATTGCCTTGTTACCAATATTCTTCATAGAATGTGTACATACTGTCATGTATAGATTAACATTCTGAGAAATCCGTCGCTAGGAAATTTCCTTATTATGTGAACATCATTCAGTACACTTATGCAGTCCTAGATGTAAGTTTACCCCTTGATGTGGCCTTTTGATGCCACCGAGAACTGCAGTAAACTTGAGAGCTATGAGGTTGCTTCTGATGTAATGAACACACTGTTTTACAGTAAGCCTTTTTACTACGTAGATTGGTGGTCTAAAACACTGATAAAAGTGCATGAATACATAATCCAGCAACATAGTCATTTATGATCCTTATCGAGTATTATATACCCTACATAAGTGTATGTGCTAAGCATTTATGTGACTGTCGGTGCAGTAGGTTTGTTTACATCAGCATCACCAAAGCAGATAATTTATTGCTCTGTGATGTTAGATGGCTGCAGAGGAATTTCTCAGCTCCTTTATCTTCTTTTGGAGCCACTGTGGTATTCAGAGTCGGCCATTGTACGAAACATTGTCATATGCTGCATGACAGGTGTTAATAATAGTTTTAAGTCAATTATCTTGTGTATTACAAAATTCCACCATGTCTACAATTATTATCTCAAATTTTGCAACTCTCCCTTTGGTTTATCTTGCCATTTTTCCAGAAAATGTTAAATAATAATAGCAATAGTGGACATCTCTGTTTTTTCATGACTTAAAGGGAAATTTTTTATAATTATTAATAATCCATCATTTCAGATGTTTTGGATCACAAAATAGAAATGCTGATTTATTGTTTTTAGGATTTTTAAAATTTTAATCAGGAATGGATGTGTAAAGTTTTGAAATGTCTTTCATATTCTGATGATACCTGATTTTCCTGTTCTTGATATATTCAGAATTTTCTTGCTAACTTTCCTGATATTTGATGATTTTTGATTCCTAAAAATGTCTCCCATGATATGGTGCTGTTTAGTGAATTGTTAATTTGTTCTATTACATTTTTGGCATCTTTGTAATAATTTTCATAAGCAAAATGACCCTTTTCCATGTAATCTTGTTTGAATGTTGTTTTCATGCTATGCTCAATTCATGAAAAGACTTGAAATGCTTCTCTTTCTTAATCCAGAACAATAACATTGAAACAACAGTGTTAGAATAGCAGAATAGCATTGAAATGATCTATTTGTTAAATATTTTCAAGGAATTCCTCCAGAAACCTACCTGGTCCTGGTGCTTTTTCTTTTGTGTTAATTATTTATGCCTTTTAATTTATACATTTTTTTCGAAGCATTTTCAAATTTATAGAATAGGTGAGTCAAAGTTCAGAGGTCCCATATAGTCCTTGCTGTGGGCAGAATTTTGTACCTCCAAAATTCAAGTACTGAAGACCTAAGCCCTACTTCTTCAGAATGTGATTGTATTTGGTGACAGCGTATTTACAATGGTTATTAAGGTAACATGAGGTCATTAGGATAGGTCCTAATCCATTATGACCTGTGTCCTTACTAGAAGAGGAGATTAGGGCAGGGCCTGTGCATACACGGAAGATCCCCATGCAGGGACAGCAGTGAGAAAGGAGCCCTCCATGAGCCAAGGAGACTAGTCGTAGGAGAAAGCAGATGTGCTGATACCTTGGTTTTGAACTTCGTGTCTCCCCAACTGTAAGAAAATAAATTTCTGTTGTTGAAGCCAACCAGGCTGTGGTACAGTTATGATAGCCCTAGACAATTAATCTATTCCCCACAACACCCAGTCGTCCTTATAATCAACACCTTGCTTTTCTGAGTACAATTATTACCATTAATGAATCTTATTGATACATTTTTATTAGTTAACATTAATATGTTCCCTATGTTCATCTATGAATATACCACCAGTGAAACTCTACATCATGTACAGCCACAAGAATGGGAGCCTAATTAGAATAAGTTACACTCCATGTATGTATAATATGTCAAAATGCACTCTATTGTCATGTACATCTAAGAAGAACAAATAAAAACAGTTTTTAAAAAGCTTCGCTTTTATGGTGCCTAGATCTACAAGTTCTTACAAATGCATAGTGTTTTGTATTCAATATTACCATACTAACTAGCATAATTTCACTGCCCTAAAATCCACTATTTTCACCTGCTCGTCCTCTCTTCAGCACGAACTCACACCATTAGCAACACCGATCTTGATACTAGCTCCAGAGTCTTGCTTCTCTGGAATATTGTACAGTTGGAACCTCATAGCATATAGTCTTTACTGGCTTCTTTAACTTAACAATACACATTTATGGTTCCTCTGTCTTTATGGCTTGATAGTTCATTTCTTTTTATTGCTGAATAATAGCTCATTGAATAAATGTACTACAATTTCTTTATCCATTCACCTCTTGAAGTACATCTTGATTGTTTCCAGTATTGGGCAATTATGAAAAATGTTGCTATGAACATTCATGTGCAAATTTTTGCATTGGCATAAGTTCTCAAAGCATCAGGGTAAACGCCAAGGAGTGGAGGTACTACATCATATGCTTAAGACTATGTTAGCTTTTGAGATGCTGTTAAACTCCTTTCTGAAGTGGTTATGCCATTTTGCAATTCTAAAAGCAATTAATGAGATCACATCTGCATACTCACCAACATTTGGTGTCATTTTTTTTTGCCATATTTTTTATAAATTGCATTGCTTGATTTCTGATTTTCATGTTTTTAGAATACTTTGCTTATTTTAGAAGCCATTTCATTATCAGATTTTTATTCATTTTTTTCTGCCTGTGATTTGCCTTTCATCCTCTTAGCTGTACCTTTCCAGACCAGAAGTTTTAACTTAAATGTTCAACATGCAAGTTTTGTTCTTTCATAAGTCATACTTTTAGTGTTTCATCTAGAAAAACACAAAGTCAAGGCCACCTAGAATTTTTTTCTTGTTTTCTTCTAGATGTTTTACAGTTTTACATTTTACAATTAGGTCTATGGCACATTTGGGGGAAGTGTTTTTAAAAGATATAAAACCTATGTCTACTTTCTTCTCTCCCTCTCTCACTGCTACCTTCTCTCTTCTTCCTCTCTCCCTCCCTTCCTTTCTTTTTACTTCCTACATTCCCTCCTTCTTTCCTTTTTCACAAATGTATATTCAATAGTTCTAGCATCATTATTGAAAAACTTACCCTATTTCCTTTTTTAGTCAGCTTTTTCTCTGCTGTGACTAAATGACCTGACCAGCAAAATTGTAGAGGAGGAAGAGTTCATATGAAAGCTCACAGTTTCAGAGGTCTTAATTCATACATAGATGGCTCTATTCCTTATGGGTCAAGGTGAGTCAGAACATCATGGCAGAAGAGTGTGGCAGAGGGAAGCAGCTCACATGGTGATCAGGAAGCATAGAGATGTTTCCACTCTCCACACCCTAATTCCCATCTCTTCCAGCCACAGCCTACCACTTCAGTTAACTCTCAGTTAATCCCTATCAGGGGATTAAATCATTGATTGGGTTAAGACTCTTACAACCCAATCATTTCTCCTCTGAACTTTCTTGCACTGTCTCACGTATGAACTTTTGGGGTACACCTCTTATCCAAACCATAGCAATTTCCATTGATTTCCTATACCTCCCTTGTCAAAGTTCCATTGACTTTTCTTTCTGGATCAATTTCTAGGTTCTCTGTTATTGTCCATGAATATATTTGCCTTTTATTTCACAAATACCATTTTGTCTGGATTATTGTAATTTTGTATGTTTAGCATCCATATTTAGATAATTCAACCCTGAAATGTTCCAAAATCCAAAACTTTTTGAGTACTGTTGTGATACCACAAGTGAAAATCCCACACTTGACCTCTTGTGATTGACTCAAATAAAAAAATGCAGATGCACTAAAATATTGTAGGAAACTACTTTCAGACTATGTGTATAAGGTATGTAGAAACATGAATTTGGTTTTTTTCTCAAGAAATCTCATTATTCTTATTCAAATACTCAAATGCCCAAAAGAATCTGAAATCTTAAACAGTTCTGTTCTCAAATATTCTGTTTTTCTCCACTTCCAATTTTTTACTGGTACATTATAGTTATACGTAATGATAGGACTGATGTTACATATTCATACATGCATATAATATACCAATATAATTTGGCCAACAGTCCTTCCTCACTTCTTCCCAACCTTCCACCCCCTGGTTCCATTCCTGATCTCCTTTTGATTTTCATGAGATACCACCCCACCCCACGCACTACTTTCTTTTCCTTTTTCCTCTCTGGCTTCCACATATGGGAGAAACATATGACCCTTGAGCTTCTGAGTCTGGCTCATTTCACTTAACATATGGTCTTTAGTTCCATCCATCTTCCTGAAAATGATATAACTGCATTTTCCTAATGGCCGAATAAAATCCCATTGTGTACATATATCACATTTCCTTTATTCATTCATCCATTGATGGACACCTAAGGTAGTTCCATAGTTTGGCTATTGTGAATTCTGCTACTATATCAATGAGTATGCATGGATCACTATAGTGTGATGACTCTAATTCCCCAGAATAAATACTGACTAACGGTATACTAGGGGTATGCATCTATGTTCATAAGTATATTGGTCTGTAGTTTTTCTTTCTTGAGGTATATCTATAAAATTTTGTTAAGGTAATTCTGACCTCATAGATGAGTTAGGATGAGTGCTCTCTGCTCCTAATTTCTTAGAAAGCATGCAAAGAATTGGCATCATAGCCTCCCTAAATATTTGGTAGATTTGCTGAAGGAACAATCTGTGTGCTTTCTTTTGGGGAAAAGTATTAATTATTGATTCAATTTCTTTAGTAGATATAGGCCAATTAGATTATATATTTCTTTCTGTGTAAAAGAGTTTATGTTCTTGGCATACAAACTTTTGGTAGATTGTGTCTTTACAAGAACTAGTATATTTCATCTGTTCTAAAGTTTGTACACATGGATTGTTTGTTGAATTATTTATTATCCTTTTAATGGGCATGAGATCAATAGTGATGATCCCAGTTTCTAATATTAGTAAATTTGTATTTTGTCTCTTTTGTTTTACTTATTCTGACTGCATGCATCAATTTATTGATATTTCAAGTGAACAAACTTTTGGATTCATTGATTTTTACTATTGATTTCCTGTTTGGAATTTCATGGATTTCTGCTATAATTTTTGTCATTTCCTTTCTTCTACATGTTTTCGTCTATAGTTGCTTGTAATTCTCTAGTTCTCAAAACTGGAAGTATATTCTTAATCTCAGAATATTTTTAACTTTTCCAGCTATCCTTCTGTTACTGTTTTTGAATTTAACTTCATATATTCTAAAAATAATTGTGATTGCTTCTGTTACATTTTTTGAGGAATGCTTCTGGCCCAGAATGTAGACTGTCTTAATGAATTTTTCATGTATATTCAGAAGAATGTAAATTCTCCTATTACTGAACTATATTCAATGTGTCAATTACATCCAGTTGACTGATTACCCTGTTCAGTTCAACCATATTGTTACTGATTTTCCACCTGTTAGATTTATCAATTACAGACATGAGTAGAAGTACATGGAAGTCTCCAACTCTAATAGTGAATTTGTCTATTTTGCTTGCAATTTTAGCAGTTTTTACCTAACTTATTTTGACATTCTTTAAGTACACACATTTTGAGGATGATAGTATTTTCTTGGAAAACTGATTCCCTTATCATTACATAATGCTCTTCTTTATTCCTGATCATTTATTTGATCTTTATTGTGCTTTGTGTGAAATTCATATAGCTACTCTAGTTTTCTTTTGCTTGGTGTTAGAATGTTTTATCTTTTTCTGTTTACTTTTAACATATTTGTGTTTTTATATTTAAAGTGGGTTTCTTACAGATAAAGTTAGTTGAATCTTGATTTTTATCTAATTATCATTTTTCACTTTTTATTGATGCACATCGGCCATTCACATTCAAAGTAATTGTAGATATAGTTGGAGCAATGTATGCCATATTATAACTGTTTCTATTTGCTGCATTTGTTCTTTATTTCTGATTTTCAATCTTCCTATTTTTTTCTATTCTCTGATGTTAATTGAGCATTTTATATGATTTGGTTCTCTCTCCTTTCATTATTATTTGTTCTTTTAATTTTTTTAAATTTCCCTAAAATTTTCAATATGCATTTGCAACCAATCTTAGTCTCCTTTCAATATGGTAGTCCCTCTTACCCATGATTTTGTTTCAGAGATGGGGCCATCTGGGAAGCTAAGGCCGCGTGAGGTCTCCCTGATTCTTGAGATCAAGTCAGAAAGATTTCAGACATGTCACCCAGAGTAGCAGGCATGAGTTTATTAGAAGGGATGGGAAAGGGGAAAGGGGGATGCTCTCAAGGGAAAGAGTGGGTCCTCTCGGATGGGAGAGGAGTGTGTGCCCTCCTGTTCTCCAGTTTCACTGGGACTCCAAAGGAAGTTTCAGAGCTCTGCCCCAAACCACCTTTTGACTTTTGATTGATAGCCTAGGAGCTGGATGAAGGACCTCCAAGAGAAGGTGGTGGCACTCAGAGTAGTTTCTAAGCAAATTGAATAAACTTTCTTTTCCTCAATTTTCTGCCACTTTAATTAGTACATTAGATTTTTACCAGTACACGTCAACTTTCATGAGGGTCTTAATGTTTTGGCTATCCGAGTGATTTGGGGTTGTGACATATTTCTGGTGACAAGAGAGCATCCTGGAGACTTGGTTAGAAGAGATAATCACACATGGTCAGAAATGGTACTTTTTCTTAATAAAGACTCATGAGGTTTTAACATAGCAGCCCCCATCTTCCAGGTGCTTCTCTCAGATAAGTTTTCTTGTGACTTTCTGTGGCCCTCCATTGTCTTTTCTCTGTTCATTCATTCGTGGCTGAGAAGCTATCTAAATATTTCACTTTCTGCAGTTTCAGTTACCCATGGTCAACTGTGGTCCAAAAGTATTAAATACCAAATTGAGAGACAGACAATAAATTTCAAATTGTGTGCCATTCTGAGTCATCATCCACATCACTGCACCTCAGCAGACAGACTTGTATCATCTCACACCATCACAAGAAGGCTGGGTACAGTACATTGAGATATTTTGAGACACAATGCAACTTTTATTATAGTATATGACTATAATTATTCTATTTTACTGTTCTTATAAGAGCAAGAGACTACTCTTACTGTGCCCAATCTATAAATTAAACATTAACGTCAGTATGTGTGTATAGGAAGAAAACACATTGTATGTAGGGTTTGGTACTGTCTGCAGCTTCAAGCTTCCGCTGTGGGCCTTGGAATGGATCCCCTACGGATGAGCTGGGACACCTATAATGCTGCACTGCTTCCTGGGACATGAGGGCACCTTATAACAAAACAGTCTCCATTCTACTCTACCATCTCATATAGCATCATTGTCATTTGTTCCACTTCTCCATATTCTGTAAACACCCAGGACATTTCTTGACATTAAGATTTGATGGTTATTCACTAAATCAACTAAGAATTAAAGAATGAAATACTTAACTTTACCTTCATTCCTTCCCTCTCAATGTTTTTTCTTTACTCAGAGTTCCTAACTCTGATATTTTCTTTCTCTCTAAAGAACTTCTTTTACATTTATTTCAAGGCAGATCTACTGATTTCAAATTCCCTCAGATTTTGCTGAACTGAGAAAAATTTTATTTTTTCATATTTGAAGGATAATTGTGCTAGATATAGAATTCTAGATTGGTGGGGCTTTTTATTCAATATTTCAAATCTTTAAATCAAAATTTTAAATCTCTCAATTGTTTTCTAACTTTCATGGTTTCAGAGGAGAAGCAGGATATAATCCTTATGCCTCTTCCTGTAGAGGTAAAATAGTGTTTCCCCCATGACTTCTTTTAAGGATTTCTCTGTCTCTTCCGTTTTTCTATAATTTGAATATAATGTGCTTGGGTGTAGGGGCTTAGTTGGTTTGTTTTTTTGTTGATGGTACATTATGTTCTCTATGCTTTCTGGATCTGAGATTTGGTAATCATTAACTTTGGGAAATTCTCAGCTATTTATTTCTTGTGTTCTCCTTTTTCTTTCTTATATTTCTATGATGTGTCATACCTTTTGTAATTTTCTCATAATCCTTGTATGTTCTGTTATCTTCTTTAATTTTTTAAAATTTATTGTCTGCTTTGATTTGCTATTTATTTTAATCTTGAGAATATTGTAAAACTTTTTCATATTTTTCTGTTTTAATTTTTAATTTTTTCTCTTCACTTGGGAATTTTCTGTTGATGATTTTTTAATCTCACTAATTTGCTTGTTTGTTTATGATGTCTAGTCTACTAATAAGCCTATCAAACACATTCTTAATTTCTGTTGCAGTGCATGTGATTTCTAGAATTTCATACGCTTCATTCTTAGACTTTCCACTTCTCAGCCCACATAATCTATTCATGTTTGCATATTGTATGCTTTTTCTTTTAGTGCTACAACATATTAATATTAGTTATTTAATTTCCATATCTGGTGATTCCAAAATATTTGTTTAATCTGAGTCTAGTTCTGTTATTTAAATAAATAAATTCCATATCTAGTGATTCCAAAATATGTGTTTAATCTGAGCCTACTTCTTGTGTTTGCTTTGTCTCTTCCAGTTATGGCTTTTCTTACTTTTTTGCATGTCATTATTTTTTTGGTTGAAACTGTGTGTGATGTATTGGACAACAGGAACTTAAATAATTAGACTTTCTATGTGAAGTTTTATGTGTATCTGGCTAGACTGGATCCTGTTTAATGTCTACTGTTTGTAAAAGTGCCAGAGACTTCTGCTTCCTCTAATTTCTGTTTTACCCTTCCTGTGTTACTTTTGGATTTCTCCAAGAACTCCTTCTCAAACTAAGTCAGTGAATTGCAACTTTCTCAGTAGGAATCCACCAGACCCTGTTGGCTTGATGGTACATATTTGGGGAGACATGTGCTACGGTCTCCTGGTGTGTTCCGTGAGCCTGAATCCCTGGGCTCTGTGACCTCTAAGAGCATTTCTCATACTCTTTCCCCTTTTTTAATATGAGAAGGGAGGAGTGCTTTGGAGTTAACTGATTGCCTCCCCAGGTCAGATAAGGCCCTGGTAAAGGAGTTTATTTTGAAAGGCAGAGTTTTGTTATGAAGAACACTCTGGAGCAGTTCAAAATATTTACCTTCTCTTCCCTGTGGCTGAAACAGGATGTTTTTCATTTGTTTTTATGTAAACTTCACTGTGAAAAGTTGGAGTTTCAGAGAAAACCCCTGGAAATGTGAGCAGAGAACTATGCCCCCAGCAGTCCCTGGCTCTCAAACTAGTGCACACTCAGCTTCTAAAAATTCAGGATTGTCCCCTAAGGGTTCCTTCCAGTTCTTGTCTCCATAGTTTTCTGCTTCATATTTACTGATCTCAGCTTCAACTTGCTATGTTCACTTTTTTTTCCTCCCTGAGATCTCAATTGTCTGATCAGTCTATAAAAAGCATTCATTTCTAGCTTTTTAATTTTTTATTATTGGAATGATGATTTCTAAACTTCTTGTATTTTGGCACTAAGATAATTTTCTTTCAGAGTTTGTCTAGAGTCAGTAATGGTCAATTATACTTTCTTTGAAAGTTATTTATTATTGTATCAAACTGGTCTTTGTCAAAAAAAATTTAGGTTATAATAATTTTTTAAAATTTCTTCTCCATTTATAGTTATTATCTTCTTATATTCTCTTATGTTGTGTCTTGTTTTATCTTTCTATTAAATTAAGCATTTTATGTAGTTCATTTATTTTTTGTTTTTTATCAAAGCTTCATTTAATTCATTTTTATGTTTCCCTTTAGATCATTTATTACTTATCTAATGTCTTGAATGAGAAACTTAACTTTAATTTCATGCTTTATTTTTAGCACAAGTATTTGAAAATGGTATTTTTTTCCTCAGAGCGCTGTTTCAGCACAATTATTGTCATGTTACAAAATGTAGCATTTTAATTAAGTACTGAATTACGCTCTAGGTATGCTACAATTTTGAGTTTTACTTTTTCTTTGAACAAGTAATTTTAAAATACGGTTTTGTTTTTTTTGTTTTTTTTTTTTTTTTTTTTTTTGGTGTTTTTTTTTTTTTTTTTGTACTGGGAGTTGAAATGAACCCAGGGGCACTTAACCACTGAGCCACATCCCAGCCCTTGTTTCTGTATATTATGAGCAGCAGGGTCTCACTGAGTTGCTTGGGGCCTTACCAAATTGCTGAGGCTGGCTGTGAACTCTTCCTCCTGCCTTAGACTCCAGAGTCACTGGGATTACAGGTGTGTGCCACCACGCCCGGCTTTGGTTTTGTCCCCAACACTTTTTATATTTTTACTTTGAGACAGGGTCTCACTAAGTTACTTAGGGCTTCACTAAATTGCTACCTTGTGATCCTCCTGCCTCAGCCTCTTGAGTTTCTGTAATTACAGGCACACACCACCATGCCCTGCTCATTCCTTTTTGCTAGGGAAATTTCTCTCTCCTGCTCCTTCTCTCCCTTCATTCTCTATCTTCTTTTCTTTATAATAGTCATGTGGTCCTTAATGGTGGGTACGCATTCTCAAAAATTGCCTCTAGGCAATTTCTTCATTTTGCACACATGTAGGGCTTCCTTCCACACACCTCACCTACTATACACATGAGCTATATTGTAACCTATGGGAGTCCCATATACATGTGGTCCATAATTACCTGAACCATTATTGCACTGCACATGACTATATTTGAATTGTTTGATTTGTTGGCGGTTTTCTATATTACACCAAT
Organism: Glaucomys volans; assembly: GCA_020662805.1. Classification (NCBI taxonomy): domain Eukaryota; kingdom Metazoa; phylum Chordata; class Mammalia; order Rodentia; family Sciuridae; genus Glaucomys; species Glaucomys volans. The sequence goes on along the minus strand of JAJEJO010054215.1, from coordinate 2,218 downwards.
AAGGGCATTGTGCTTACAGGTGGGTGGGTGGGTGTGGATGTGTGTCTGAGAGAGAAAGAAAAATAAGGTGTCTATTTTCCTTGTTTTCTTTATCCATAGTTTTACATTAATTAGATTTATCTTTAGAATGTTATTTACATGTTTTACAAGGGTTTTTTTCTTTTTGCAAAAATTGAAAAAGGTAATTTGTATTCCTATGTATTACTTCCTAGTTCTTCTGTACTCATAGGATAAGGTATTGTTTAAAACAAAATGAGACTTTTCACAAGATAATAATTCCTTGTCCAAACATAGAAGGCAGATCATAAATAATAAACCATGTTTTTCAGTCTAAATAGAACTCTCGTCTACATGAATGACCCAGAAGTACAAAACTATTATTGAAAATATACCGGTGTTTGTTAAAATTATTGCCAAACCTATTGAGGGGCTATCTCTACCATCTGGCATCAATGAGACAAATCAAGTCATGGGACAACTGTTACTTTCAGCCCTGCTGTTTACATACAGCCTGATTTATTCCGACCAGCACGTCAGGTCAGTTGAAGCTGGACGGAGTATTACGTGTCACTTGGTAGTCTAACTGGTCTCATTTAAAATGGATGGACCCAAGCCCGGAATAGCCTGAGGTCCTATAATGAGACAGGAGCATTTCTAGTACAGAAGCAAAATATGCTCATGCCCTCCAGCTCAGTGTATTTCTATCACAAGTTGTTCTAGATAAGTTTGGGGGTACCAGCACCTTCTAAGCCTTGTCTCAAAAAATCTGTTCTGCCAAAAACTTCTTCTGAGAGGTTCATAAATCATCTCCTTCTCCCTTTCTGGCCATGACTTATTAGATTAGTGAGTTATACGTACTGGGTGGGAAAAAGGAGCTTGGGAAAAACAGATTCTTTTTCAGGACTTTGTAATAAGAGATGCAGAGAGACGCTAAGGAAGAACACCGCAGCTCTGAGAGTGTCCCAGTCCTGAGCTGCAGCAGAGTCCTGCTTGACAGGTAGAGAGCAAGACCGAAATGCAGATGAGAAACCGAGAAGAGAAAGACCATGCTGACCCAGATCCCAAGACCAGGAGACAGAAAGACGAACCAAGGCTCCGTCATCAGAGGCTCACTTCCAGACCTCTGCAAGACCTGACTGTTCGGTGCTCTCTGGAATTTCATGAGGCCACTCTGAATGCTTTATTTACTCCCTTGTTTCTTGAGGTACCTACATTGATTTCTTTTTCTTGCAGTAAATTGATCCACAGTGTGTCCTAGCATGCTTAGCCTTAATAAAACAATAAAAGTCTTGTGCTCCAGTCCATCATCATCTCCAGTTGGGTGATGATATTGAAACTTAAAAATAACTTCTGTACCTGTTGTAGGATATTAAGGTGACATCTGAACTTTTTTTTTTTTAAGAAATATATGAAAGGTGACATTCAGGCATCTATTATTTATATTTCCATTAGCCAATCTGTTTTTATGTAAGCATCTTGGACAAGAAATCCTCCTGTCCTTTCTTCAGTGTGCCTGGCAGCTTAAATATTGAACCAATTTCACTTCAGCTTAAGTCTATCTACTAAAAAATATTTAACTTATATACTCCCCATTTCTGACAATTCCCACTGCACTGCAGTTCTTTTCCTCCATTTTCTTAGGTACTCTTCCACAGCAGCTGGACACACCGAGGAGATAACTTCAGCTCAGTCTTCTGGTGCATTCAATACGTAATCCCTTCATGGACTAGATCCAAAATTTAAAGTAGCTTCCTGAAAAGTTCATAAATATACTGACAATCAGGGTTTATACATGGTATTCTTTCATTCAGATTCATTTCATCAAAAGTTTAGTGAGCACTTGCTGTGCTCTAATGGCAATCAGAACCAACATCACCTATGCATAGCATAGCATTTTACTTACATTCCTTCTCATAAATTTCAAATAAGCCTGAAGAAAGAACACATTAGTGACTTTATTGACAAGGGGACAGAAACTTGAACATATCTGGAAACTTACTCCAAAATACAGAAAGGAAGACTGACAGAATTAAGCCTTGAGTAAGCATCTCTGATTCTAAATCTCTAATAACTTTCATTAAACCATCCTGTTTCCCAGTGTATCTGCCTATATATAGAAAAAAAAGTCACTGCACCTCATACAGCTCAGTCCTTAGAGAAAGTCACATAAACAGCTAAGAATAAGTGCAAGATGACACTCAGTGGAGCTACGCAAGGA
>JAJEJO010054213.1:1345-11882 GCA_020662805.1 Glaucomys volans | reverse complement strand
ATAAATACTGAATGTTTGAGAAGAGAATGGGGATTATTACCTCTGGACAAGATTGGTCATGGCATCATATACCTGTGGTCCATCACCTCTTCCCATTCCCTATACATATGTACAGACTTTGCTTCCTGAAGTTGCTGAGAGATTTCCTTATTGAAAGAAACAAATGTCACTCAGGAAATCCAACTATTCCAAGTTTTACTTGATGGTTGCTCCACAGCAGCCAGTATCTCAGGACTTTCTTGTTGCCATGACAACTAAGATGCCATTTTGCAGTCATATGGCATTTCTGTGAATGCAGGCTTTATCTGCAGTGCAGTTAGTATGAGAGCCAAACCACTCATGGCTACTCATGTTGCCCAAGGACCAGAAACAAGCCCTGGGGAGAGAGAAAGCTTGCATTCTCCCACATACACTAGAAAATTCTACACCCTTCCAAACCAAGCACCCACATGCCAGCCCTTTCCACTCCACATACTGTAGCTCTCCTCTCTTTTGCTCTCATCTCCCCAAAGCCTGGAAAAAAAATTAGGCATTTCTTCAGTGAGATAAAACCATGGTAGCAGCATTTTGTGGAGAAATGAAGGACCAACAGTTCAATGGACAGGACTTTCTGCAAATAATCTCACTGAAAGAATGTTGAGAGGAATTTCTGTACATGAAACTTCTGGACATTTGTAAACTGAATGGTAATTATCTACCACTGAGCAAATAGTATTCATGGGTTCACAAATCCCGTGATCGATCTTATCTTCCCATTCCATATACATATTTACAGAGTGTGCCTCATGAAGTATCTGAATCATCCCCTTCATCAGCAAAATAGACTTTGCCCAGGGGATCCATCATTCCCAAGCACCCTCATGCCTGAGAAGAAAAGAAAGATCCTGCACATTCACTGGGATATGAATTTGGCCTCAATCTTAAGATTTCCTCATGGAAAATACTTATGGAAAGAAAGTAATGAGACAGGTGTGAGCAGTTTGGAATTTTTATGGTATGGTATTCAGGTGTGAATGAATCCTCAATTTTCTGTGGTTCCAAAATCAGATCATATAATATTTCCTGCAAATGCCTACTTCTACTGCCACCGGTCTCTATCCTTCCCTGGGATATTTATCTGCTCTAGAGCAGCTACAACATTCCTGATCCTTAAAAGGCAGGGATCAGTCATTCTCTCCTCATTATTCCCTAGACTTTGGGATTAGACCTGCAAGAAATGATGCTGGCTGGATTCTTCTCAAAAGAGATCTACAGAATTTGATAGAAATTATTTGGTTCTGCCTTCGTGTAATTCTTCTGCAAAGCATATTCCATAGTCAAGTCAGCAGAACTTAGAGTCCTCTACCATTAAGAGACCCTTTAGATCTTGCCAACCCTCCAGAGCCTCAGCATTTCCTCCTTTGATCATTCATGTACACAAAAAATGTTTGGGTAACTATCAGAATTTATTGGAATCCCATTGTAAAGAGAGTAATCAGTAAGCATCTGTGCCAGGCCAAAGTGCTTCTCTAGAGACCTGGATGTATTTACAGGCAGTATTCCTGAATATGAGACAACTATAAGGAACATAGAGGCTATAACTGTCTCATTAATATGTTTACAATTGTATTGAATCAGCAAGTTCTATAAAATGAAAATCCACATGATTTTCATTGATTCATTTCCAATGTTGCATGTTGAAGTTCAGGTTTAGAATATATTGGGACTTCATTGTTGCCTTTGAGCAAGAAAGGACATTCAAAATCTCACCTGCACTAGGGTTTTTGAAGATGAAGCTTCCTAAATGCACTCCAGAGTCTCTGCCAAATAAGTATACTTCTACATCTCAACATTTTCCAACACGACCAAATTATCAACTTGAAAACAGAGAGATGTAGACAAAACGGAGTGGTACATGGCCTTTGATTTACTCAGTTTTCTGTGCTTTGCATTTTTACAGACATCATTTATTAAGAGTTGTACAAATTACCACTGAACAGATGAATTAATTTCCACTGATATAATTCTGGAACTGCAGGGTTTATGGAGAACCTGGGTTTTCTGTTTCATTTGAAGTCCCATTTATTCTGTCCTCATCAGGCAATTGTTTCATCCCTCAGTTTCATGTTCTTGGAGGATGGTTGAGGTTATGGGCACTAGTGGTTGGAATTAGCATAGAATGCCTCCCCTCAATTGCCAGCAACCTGCCTGTCTCCTTCATAATTGATTATTAACTCCCTCTTCCCAACATTTGTGAGATCAGCACCTGCTTAAATCTAATTAGAAGTACTAAATCACATGTTCCCTCTGTCTCCTGTTGGGGCATTCATGGGAAGGTATGACATCACACCAGAGTTGGAGGGATGTTTTCCATTTAAAAACTCATCTAAACCACCAATCTGTTCAAACATCACCTAAACAACCAAGCTGTCCTCCGTGCTCCTCTGTTCTGACATGTCATTCATTGGCCAACATTGCGAGTGGCTGAGAAGTCCCTAGGCCAGTTTCCCAACTCATCAATGTACTGGGTGAGTCCAGAGCAGGAGGAGTGTCTAAGCAGGGCAATGCCCCTGTGGCTCTGTTAGGCTGTTGACAGATGAATCCACAGATAACCCCAGATCACCCCCTGGTCCACTAACCCTGGTGAGGAACAATTGCAATCAAAATGTTCCCCATTCTCAGGAAATCATGAAGCCTCCCGGGGCCAAGTGAGCACAACCGTCCCTCAGGAACATGGATGGTATGGGAGACTCTCAGTCTTCAGAAGTGGTCTTGATCTTGGATGCAGTCAGATATCTCAAAGTCAGAGGGGACCCTCCCACAACACACTCTGATTTGACTTTTACTGGGCTAAGAGGTTAAGATCACTTTTGTGGCAAACGAAAGACACCTGAGTTGCACCTGCTTCCTCTTCCCTCCTACCAGCACAGTTGGGTCAGCGCTTTTCTTGAAGGATCCTCCACAGCAGCCAGGCCCAGAAGAGCATCTGGTTACCATATAAACAGTGAGGTTACTGCACTGCCATATGACATTTCTGTGACTGCAGGCTGTATGTGCAGCACAGTTAGGATGAAAGCCCAGGCACTTAGGGAAGCACAGTTTCCCGAGACCCAGCAACAAATCATGGGGAGAGAAAACTCCTGCTTTCTTCTACATGAGCCAGAAATTTCCACCACCTTCCAAACCAAGCTCCTGCATGTCAGCCATTTCCACTCTACTTTCTGTAGCTCTGCTCTCTGTTGCTCTATTGTCCCCAGAGCACTGATAAGAAAGGTAGGCATTTCTTGAGTGGGATCAAAGCCAGGGTAGCAGCATTTAGAAGAGAAATGAAGGACTGTCACTTCAATGGACAGGACTTTATGCAAAAAATCTCACTGCAATGAATGTTGAGAATAATCCCTGCACACATAAATACAGGACATTTGAGAACTGAATGGGGATTATTTACCTCTGAGCAAAGATTATTCATGGGTTCATAGACCAGTAATCCACCACCTCTTCCCATTTCCTGTACATATTGACTGGTTGTGCATTATGAAGTAGCTGAAACATTCCCTTATTCAGAGAAACAAACTTGGCCAGAAATCCACTTTTTCAAAGCAGCCACATTCCTGAGGAAAAAGGTGAGATCCAGCACATGCAAAGGGATATGCATTTGGTCCCACTGGTTAAAATTTTGTCTTGACAAAGGCTGGAAGGAATGAAAACAATAAGACAGGTGAGAGCAGTTTGGGATTTAAGGGTTTGGTATTCAGATGTGGAAGATTCTCTCGAATTCCTGTGGTCCCAAAGATCAGAGCATACAATATTTCATACAAGGCCTCCTTCTCCTACTGCCACCTTTCTCCCCGGATTCCTTGTACAATTATCTGCTCATTGAGCACCTAAAAAGTCTTGTTCCTAAAAGGAACAGGAAGAATTCTGTCTCCTAATGTCTCCCTAGACATTGGGATTTGGCATGCATAAAAGGATGATGACTGCGTTGTTCTCTAGAGTAATTTACAGAATTTGATAAAAGCTATTTGGCACTACCGTGGGGTGGTTCTTCTGCAATGCATATCCTATTCTCATGTCTGCAGTACATGCTGATATCTACCTCAAAGTTTTTCTTCAGATCATGCCAACCCTCCAATGTCTCAATATTTCCTCCTCTAATTGATCCATTGATCCCAAAATGATTGGATAATTATCAGATTTAATTGGAAGCAAATTCTAAAGAGAGTATTCAACAAGTATCTATGTGCCAGTAAAAGTGCTTCCCCAGAGACCTGGATTTCTTAAGATGCAGTATTCTTGAAAATGGGACAACTCTGAGGAATGTAGAGGTTATTACAGTCTCATTAATATGCTGGTAAGTGTCGTGAATCAGCAAGTTCAACAAGATGAAAATATTCACTAGGGTCTCCAATTGATGCTTTTTCATTTTTCTATTTGGAAGTTCAGATCTTGCACATATGGAAAATTAATTCTTGTCTATCAACAAGAAAGGACTCTCAAAATGTCACCTGCAGCAAGTTTTGTGATGGAGAACCTTTCTGAGACCCACTCCTGTCTCTCTACCAAAGATTTTGACTCATACATTTCAAAGTTTTCCAAGGAAACCACACTATCAACTTAAGAACTGAGAAATCTAGATGAAACACAGGGGTACATAGTCCTTGATTTACTCAGTGTTTTTTGCATTGGATTTTTACAGACATCATTTATTAAAAATTGTTTGAAATGGCACCGAATACATAGATTTGCTTCCACTGATATCATTCAGGAGACACAAGTGCTATGGGAAACCTGATTTCCCTGATTCATTCCAGGTTCATGATCATCCTGTCCTCATCAGGCAGTTGTATCATTCCTCAGTTTTATGTACTTGAGGAGGGTTTGTTCCAGGGTCTCTGACACAGACCTGCAGTTTGCATCCACAAACTGCTGGATAAGGTTCCTTGGAAATCTGTCAGGGGGCCTCTTCAGACAGGCAATAGGCAGGTCCAAGAGAATGACACCATAAGTGAAGATACAATGTGAATGTGATTCTGTATGAAAGGATGAGTGGAAGGGACCCTTGGAAAATCATAGCAAGAAAAATTTCGTTTTCACTGTAATTAGAAGGCAGCAGAAATGGTGGTGGGGCCTTGCTGATGGTGTGAGCATAGAATGTCTCTCCTCAATTGGAGCAACCTGCTAGCCTTCTTATAATTGATTAGTGATTAACTCATTTCTCTCAATGATGGATTGATCAGCATCTCATTAAATCTATGTAGAGGTCCTTAATCCCAGGTTCCCACTGTCCCATGTTGGGGTATAAATAGAATAGTTTGGCATCACACCAGAGTTGGTGTTATGTTTTCCAGTTCAAACTTCAAGTAACCCACCAAGATGACCCGCATGCTCCTCTGCACTGAAATATCTGTCATCAGCCATCATTGTGAGTGGCTTCTGCAGCCCTAGGCCTGTTTCTGGACTCAGCAATGTACTGGGTGGGTCCAGACCCAGAGGAGTGTCTTCCTAGTGTCAAGCCCCTGTGGCTTCTACTAGTCTTGGTGACCCATGCATCGCTGGGTAACCCCACATCTCTCCCTCTTCTTCGAGGTCTGGAGGTCACCAGTTGCCTGCAGCAGGGTCCCCACTGCCAGGAAATCATGATGCCCCTGGAGGCCAAGTGATCATATCTGCCTCTCAGGGTCATGGACAGTTTGAGCCTGTCAGGCATCAACAGTGTCCATTATCTTGGATGGAGTCATATGTTTCAAAGCCAGAGGTACACTACACAGTACACATACTGATTCCTCTTCTCCAGGAATAAGAGGTTAGGATCACTTTGTGGTAAACAAAAGACACTTGAGCCTTAACTGCTTCCTCTTTCCTCCTACCAGCAGTGCTGAGCTAGCCATTTTCATGAAGTTTCCTCCACAGCAGACATGCTTTCAAGAGTTCCCATTAGCCATGTCAAATTTCACAACATTGTGCTGTCCTTTCACATACTTGGGAATGTAGACAGTATTTGGAGGGCAGCTAGAATGACAGTCAATCCTTTCATGGAAGCTAAAATTTCCCAAGGCCCAGCAATAGGCCCTGGGAGGAGGAAAAACTTGCATTCTCATTAATGAACCTGAAAACTCCACCACCTTCAAAAACATACCTGCATGCCAGCCCCTTCCACTCAACATAATGTAGCTCTTCTCCCTTATACTCTCATGAGCATAGCACTGGCTAAAATGATAGGCATTCTTTGAGTGTGATTCAAACCAGGGTTGCAGCATTTTGCAAAGAAATGAAGGACTGACAGTTCGATGTCCAGGTCTATCTGCAAATAACCTCACTGAAAATAAGGTTAAGAAAAGTTTCTGCACACATAAATACTGAAGGTTTGAGAACTGAATGGGGATTACTTACATCTGAACAAGATTGATCATGGGATCATATGTCCTATGATCCATCACGTCTTCCCATTACCCATACATACATACAGACTGCCCTGGGAAGTTGCTCAGACATTCCCTTATTCAGAGAAACAGATATCACCCAGGAAATCCAAATTGTTTAAGCACCCACATACCTGAGGTGGAAGCAAGATCCAGCACCTCCACTGGGATATGCATTTGACCCCACTGGTTGAACTGTCCTCAAGGAATTATGGAGAAAATGAAAACAATGAGAAAAGTGTGAGCAGATTGGAATTGTAAGGGTTTGGTGCTCAGATGTCAAAGTTTCCTCAAATTTCTGTGTTCCCAAAGACCAGAGCATAGAATATTTTCTACTAAAGCCTACTTCTGCTACTGCCACATGCTTCCGTGCTTCCCTGGGTAAACTGTGTGCTCTAGAGAAGCTCCAACACTCTTATTATGTGAAGAGAAATACATAAATTATTCTCTCCTGAATACTTCCCATACATTGGAATTTGACCTGCAACAAAGACTGCTTTTTGGATTGTTCTCAAAAGTGACCTACGGAATTTAATACACATTATTTGTATCTGCTTTGGGGTTTTGTTCTGCAAAGCCTATCCTATATTGAGGTCTGCAGAATATGTAGTCATGTACCTTCAAGAGCCTCTTCAGATCATGCCAACCTACTAGGGTCTCAGCATTTCCTCCTCTGGTCAATCAAGTGAACACAAAATGGCTGGACAAGTTTCAGATTTAATTGGAATCAAATTTTAAAGAGAGTAATCAGGAAGCCTCTGCATGCCAGCCAGATATGATACCCCAGAAACCTGGATTTCTTAAGAGACAGTATTCCTGAAGATGAGACAATGTGAAGGAACATAGAGGTTATAGTATTCTCATGAATATGCTTGCAAGTGTTTTGATTCAACAAGTTCTACAAGATGAAATACCAAACAAGGTCTTAAATTGATTCTTTTCCATTTCTGCATTTTGAAGTCTAGGTTTAGCACATATTGGGACTTCATTGTTGTCTTTCAGCAAGAAAGACATTCAAAATATTACCAACACTAGGGTTGGAAGGAGAAACATTATGGGGCATTCTGTAGTCTCTCTGTCAATGAACTGGACTTCTACACCTCAAGTTTTTCCAACACAACCACTGTATCAATTTTAAAAGAGAGATAGAGATAAAACACAGGGAAACTTGTCCCTCAATTCCCTGTTTCTTTTGCTTTGCCTTTTTACAGATATCATTAATTAAAGATGTGTATGATTGGCAATGACTGCTTGAATTAACTTCCTATGATAACATTCTGGACCCACATTGTTTATGTAAAGTCTAGTTTCCCTAAATCGTTTCAGGTCCATGATTATCCTGTGCTCATCAGGCAAAATTTCCTCCCTCAATTTCACATTCTTGTAAGATGGTTTTGCCCGGTTCTGTGAACTGACCTGTCATCTGCATCTCCCAGCTGCTGGTTAAGGGGATCTTGGAAATACCAGGTGGCCATTATTCAGACCGTTGATAGGTAGTTCAAGGGCATTACACCTTAAGTGAATACACAATGTGAAGGTGCTTCTGCATTAATGGATGCATGTGATGGACCCTTGGAAAATCATTGCAAGATAAATTATGAATGCACCATAATTGTAAGTTAACAGAAAGATGGTGGGGCCTGGCTGATGGTGTGAGCATAGAATGCCTCTCCTGACTCTCCATCAAACTTCTCTCCTCCTTCCTAATTGATTAGTGTTTAATTCCCTCCTCTTGACATTGACAAGGTCAACATTCCCTTACTTCTACTTAGAACTCCTATACCCCAGGTTCCAACAGTTTCCTGTTGGGGCATTTGTGAAAAGGATTGGCAACACACCAGAGTTGGTGGAGGATTTCCAGTTCAAATTTCACCTAACCCATTGAGTTGATCTGTATGATCCTCTGACCTGAAATGTTATCCATCAGCCATCATTGGAAGTGGCGGCTAAGGCCCTAAGCCAGATTTCCAAATCAGCAATGTACCAGGTGCATCCAGACCAGGAGGAGTGTCTTCCAAGGCCCATGACCATGTGACCTCTGCTAGAGTTGTTGAGAGGAGCATCCTCAGTCACCCAAGAATCACTCATTGGTCCACTACCCCTGGTGGTGACCAATTGCATGGAACAGTGTCCCAATTATCAGAAAATAATGATAAGTGAGCTGCTAAGTGAGCAAAATATCTCCTCATGGACATGGGTGGTATGGCAGCCTGTCAGGTTTAAGCAGTATCCATTATCGTGTTGGAGTCCGAAGTCTCAATGCCAGAGGAGACCCACTGAAAGCACATGCTCATTCATATTCTCCTGAGCTAAGAATTTATGATCATTTTTTGGAAAAACAAAAGCCTACTGGGGTTTACCTTCTCCATTTTCCCTCCTATGAGCACAGCAGGGCCAGCCCTGTTCTTGACGGTTTCTCCACAGCAGCAAGGATCTGTGGATGTTCTGGTTGCCATGGTAACTATGATGCCATTGTGCACTCACATGGCCTTTCTGGGGGTGCAGGCTTTGTGTGCAGTGCAGGTAGTGTGAAATCCAAGCTACACATGGATGTCCATGTTGCACAAAGACCTGCAACAAGCCCTGGGGAAGAGACAATGTGCATTCTTCTACATGAGCTAGAAAATTTCACATCCTTTGAAAACAAACACCCACATGCCAGGACCTTCACTCTACATACTGTAGCTCTCCACTCATTGCTCTCATGTCCCCATAGCAGTGGAAAACAATTTGGGCATTTCTTGAGTGAAATAAAAACCAGGGTATCAGCACTTTTTGGAGAAATGAAGAATGGACACAGTTCATTGGACGGAACTTTCTGCAAATAATCTCACTGAAAGAATGTTGAGGAATTTCTGTACACAAAATTACTGGACATTTGTAAACTGAATGGTAATTATGTACCTCCCACCAAAGAATATTCATGGGTTCATAGATCCTGTGATTTAGCATGATTCTCATTCCCTATAAATATTTAGAGAATGTGCCTCATGGAGTACCTGAGCCTTTCCCTTATTGATCAAAATAAATTTTGCCCAGGAAATCCATTTATTCCAACCACTCACATGCCTGAAGGAAAAGGAAGATGCAGCACATTCACTGGGGTATACATTTGGCCTCACTGCTTAGATTTTCCTTGTGGAAAAGCCCAGTGAAAAGAAAGCAGTAAGACAGCTGTGAGCAGTTTGAGATTGGAATGTTTTGGTCTTCAGGTGTGAAAGAATCCTCAATTTTCTGTGGTCCCAAAACTCAGAGCATATAGTTCCTGCAAATGCCTACTTCTACTGCCACAGGCCTCTATTCTTCCCTGGGATAATTGCCTGCTTTAGAGCATCTACAACACTCTTGTTCCTTAAAGGGCAGGAATCAATCTTTCTCTCCTCATTACCCCCTACTCAAACCCTTTGGGATTTGACCTGCAGGAATGAGTGCTGGCTGGATTCTTCTCAAAGTGATACAGAATTTGATAGAAATTATTTGGATATGCCTTTGTGTGGTTCTTCTGCAAAGCATATCCCAAAGTCAAGTCAGCAGAACATGCAGTCGTTTACCTTTAAGAGATCCTTCAGATCATGCCAACACTCCAGAGACTCAACATCTCCTCCTTTGCCCAATCAAGTGCACAAAAATGATTGGGTAAGTATCAGAATTTATTGAAAGCCAATTGTAAAGAGAGTAATCTGTAAGCATCTATGCCAGGCCAAAGTGCTTCCCCAGAGACCTGGATTTATTAAGAAGCAGAATTCCTGAAGATGAGACAACTGTGAGGAACAAAGAGGCTATAACTAACTCATTAATATGCTTTAAATTGTATTGAATCAGCAAGTTCTACAACATGAAATCCACATGAGGTTCTCAAATTGATTATTTCACAATGTCGCATGTTGAAATTCAGGTTTAGCACATATTGAGACTGCATGGTTGCCTTTGAGCAAGAAAGGGCATTCAAAATATCAACAGCACTAGGGTTTGTGAAGGACATGCTTTCTGGACACACTCCAGTGTCTCTGCCAAATAAGTGTACTTCTACACCTCAACATTTTCCAACATGACCACACTATCAACTTGAAAACAGAGATGTAGACAAACAGGGGTATGTGGCCTTTGATTTACTTAGTTTTTTGTGCTTTGCTTTTTTT
>JAJEJO010054211.1:0-125668 GCA_020662805.1 Glaucomys volans | reverse complement strand
TTAGACTGTTAAGAATTTACATAAATTTGCTTTTAGCATTTTTAATATTTTACTTCTTTTAATTTTAAAATTTTTTTAATAGAGGAATCTTAAATATTTTTTAAAAATTATTTTTATTTTTATTTTTACAGAGTTCATTTTGATTCATTGTACACATATGGGGTACAAATTTTAATTTCTATGGTTGTGCATGATGTACATTCATATCATTCTTGTTAATCACACATGTACATGGGGCAATGATGTCTGTCTCATTCCACCATTTACTTTACATTTAATTTGTCTATACTTCATTTCTCTGTATGGAAAGGAAGAGTTTCAATTTTTATTTTTTCAAATAGTTATCTACATATGCACCATTTATTAAATTAGCCATCATTTTCTCACTGACCTGAAATAGTACCTTTATTATTTCTTCACTATGTCTATACAAATATTTATAATTTAATATTATATATATTCTGACATTAGTATCACATTTTCTAAATTGGGATTGCTTTATAAAATGTTCTAATACTGTTTCTTTGATTCTAAGATTTTTTTCTTTTTTTTTTTTTTTAATTTTAAGGACTCCAAAATCAGAATGTCATATAATACAAAAAAGAGTTCTATCACAGTTTAACTGGTAACACTTAAAATTTTATTTTTAATAATATGTCTTATAGTCATAGCACCTTAGATTCAATAAATCATGGTGTATGAAAATGCTTATCTACCCCTCTTATCTTTTTTCAATATTTTGGCTCTCCTCGTCTGTTTACTTTTTTGGATTAATGTTAGAATCACTTTGTCAAAATATTTTGTAATTTAATAAGAATTTTGGTAACTTTCCCGATTCAGGGAGAATTATTATCTTTAAAGTATTAAATATTTTTATCTGAACACACGGTTGTTTCTCCATTTATTAAATTCTTCTTTTACTATCACCAGTAAAGTTTTATAGATTTTTTTCAAGAAGCTTTTACACATTTCTCACTCAAGCTATGAATATAAGCTTTAGTTTCTCATGTATGTGTGTAGTTATGAGTGGAAGTTTTCTGTGTTATATTGTGAGACAAGTGTTACTACTACATGAAAAGCTACTGATATTTATTTTTTTCAGCAACTTGAGTTTGTCTGGGGAACCTGGATGACACACAGACACACACCAATAAATTGGGAAAAAGCAGCTTTTTATGATCAACTCCCTTTCCCCAGATAATTAGATAACAGTGAAAAAAGATTAATAAAGGGATTTAATAGAATGTACAAATGCTTATTTTAGTCATTAGTTTGGATCATCTTTGCCAACCAACATTTTTTGGGACCTATATAATGAATCTATAAAGTGGATGGCTAGGTCCATTCAGGCTGGCAATAACAAAATACCATAAAATGGAAAGTTAATAAATAAGAAAAATTGATTTCTTATGGTTCTGGGGGCTGGGAAACCCAGGTCAAGGCACCAGCAGATTTGGTCTGGATTTGGTGAGGTTCTACTTCCTGGTTCATAGATGGGATTTTCTCACTATGTCAAGGGGTCAAGGTAATTCTCTGGAATCTCTTTCATAAGGGCACTAATCCATTCATGAGGGCTCTGCTCTATGACCTAGTCACTCTCCAAAGCACCCCACCAATACCATCACATTGGTGGTTAGGCTTTAGCCTAGGAACTTTGGGGGGACACAACCATTCAGACAACAGAAGCAGAATGCAGGAATAACTGTAGCTAAGAAACCTCACATGGGTGCCTTCTTGGTGCTGCAGCGCCCTGGGCCTGTCTCAAATCACAGGGGAGATCCCACAGGAACACTCATCTCTTTACAGATGCACTTCTTCGACTGTAAAGTGATGACTTAAAGACCAAATTATTCTAAGGTTTCTTACTGCCTTAACATTCTGGGGACTACTAACAAGTAATAAAATTGATGATAAAATTTATGTCCTTTTCGGCCTACCTGCTCATAGTGAGTGAAAAGAAATATTAAAATGTAAGGTCCAGGAGAAGGAGTCAGGGAAACAGGATGCTCATACATTATGTAAACTCAATATCCACCCTCAAATACCTGAAGATTATGTCACAATGCTGGACAAAGTGACACAGCAGACAACTGTCTTCAGATGACAGGAGCAATGGTGTTTAATGTCAGCCTCTGCTTGACAGCTTTTTCTGCCCCAGAGGGTGCCCCATTTGATTCTATATAGATGCCTTTAACCATTGCCTCATAAAAAAAAAAAAACAGAATCAGAAAGCAGGTACAGCAAGAGAGTAGGAGCATGATAGCAGGTTGTGTATCTTTACTAAGTAACTATTTATTGATCATGTATCTATTCAACACCCCAAGCGTGCTAGACACTATTTGAACCTGCATGTGGACCAGATATAGTTTTTCCTCTCCAGATGGAGGACAGATTATGTAAGGATTATTTGCAAACACCTATGCAAAAGATTTAGGTAATATGTTAGAAATATTAATTAGATATCGTGGGGACCCAAGACAGAGTATAATTCTACAAAGATACCCAAGAAAAGCATAGGATAGCTGAGCCTGCTTCTATATGGAAAGGCAGAAGATGAAGAAGGATGTGCCCACAGAAAGATCAGCAAGAGCAGAGGGCCAGAGGCATGACCTGGAGAGGCTGAGTCTCAGACACTGGTGTGAGGGGGCAAAATGTGGGCCACAGAAGTGGGCACAGGAGGAAAATATTAGAGGTGCATTTATCCCTGTTAAAAATGTTTTGGAAGGCTGTGGCAGGCTTTCAAGTAGCAAAGTTCTGTAGGCAGATTTGTGTTTAAGAAAGATCATTCTATTATATGTAAACTTGGGTAATTTGGGGAAGTTTGGGTCGAAGCAAGCGGCTGATCAGGAAGAGAACTGAAAAAGTCTAGGTGAGAATTCATCAGAGCCACCATGAAAAATGCAGGAAGTAGCCTGTATTTTATAAATTGGTAGATTTGTTCTCTGCTTGGCATAACAAAATACTACAAACTTGGCAGCCTAAAATGGTACCCACTTATTAACTCACAATTCTGTAGATCAGAAAACTGGGCTTGGTATGGTATCTTCTCTGGATAGGGTCACATACCCTTTAAATCAAAGTGTCAACCAGGGTTGCAGTTCTTTTCTGGGGCTTGGGATCCTTTTGCAATCTCATTCAAGTTGTTGGCAAAATTTATTTCCTTGCAGTCATAGAACTGGGATCACAATTGTCCTGCTAGCTGTGAGGTGGTGGCCACTCTTACCTTCTGGGAGCCATGCCTCTCCACCTATAGTTCACTACAGGGGTGCTTGTTTTCTTCAAGTTAACTGATTTTCATCTCTCCAACTTCCCTTTCTGCAACTAGCCTGAATAAACTCTCTGCTTTTAAATGACTATGTGTTTACATTAGAAATACCCAGATAAAACTCCATTTTCTTTAAATCAGCTATGCAATATTACCTAACCTCACAATAGGAGTGAAATTCACCACATTCCCAGTTGAGAGGCTATGCATGGCATGGACATGATGAGAAATCTTGGGAGTCATCTTAGAATTCTACCTACTGCTCATAGAATTCTACAAAATGACAACAATATCAAAAGCAACAACTAGACTGGATACAAATTCGTTCCTAACTGCACTTTGAAGGGAAGAGGAAAAATCAAGCAATTTTTGTGGCTGGTTGGTGTAGGTTACTAAGCAGGGAATAAGACAGAACAACAACAACAAAAAAATGCCTGCAGTTCTACCCTGGACATATTGAAGTTGGTGTGTCTATGGTGCAAGAGACAGTGGATTAGGAATACTGAAGAGTTGGGAAAGAAATAAAAGATTTTTAGTCATTAGCACACAGATGCCAATCAAGACATGGAGCGGGATGATCTTAACTTCTTTTAATTGTGCAATCTCCTCAACACTCAAGGTCATGATTCCTCTGAGCAGATCTCGGATTTTCATTTCTGTGTGCTGAATATCTTCCATATAGGATGCACTCAAAGGTGCTCTGGATGGGTGACTTGTTGAGAGCACATAGGGAAAACATGCCAAGTGAAATGCAAAGGCCGGGGCAGAATCCTGTTCCAGGTTAGCGCTTAGGCATTGAGCAAAGGATGAAGAGTTCACAAAGGGGGCTCAGTGCAGCAGTCAGAAGGGGAGGAAAATCAGGAGAGCCAGGTCCTCAAAGCACAGGAGAAGGGTCTCAGAAGGAAAACCTACTATGTAAATAGCATCAAGCATTTTATTAACACTTTCTGCCAAGCAATGTGCATGGAGGTCATTTAATCTTCAAGTCCAAAGACTGGTACTTTTCTTATACAGGAGAAGAAACTGGATCTCAGATAAATTTGCCCTGGATCACACCATTGGTCAACAGGAGAGATGAACTTTAAATTCTGGAGATAGGATCCCAGAGCCTAGGTTCCTAAACACACAGTGATACAGGTCTTCCCTTTTCTTCTCACTGTACTGAAGAGAAATACCTCTTAACCAGGAGAAATTGAAAACCCGATGGGAGAGAGGCATTCAGCTTTTGATAGATGGGCAACAGAGGTGGGGAAACCCAGGTAGTTTTGCCAGATTTAGCAAATAAAAACACAGGTCACAAATTAACTTTGGTTATCATAAGATTTTTTTGGGGGGGCTTTGTTTTAATGTAGGTCTGTCCTCATTCTATAGCATGCTCCAATTAGGCTAGAATTTTCATCCTTCTGTGTGACTTTTTACTTGTATATTCCATAGCTCATGCTATTCATCTTCATGAAACACTCTATTTTCCTTTTTGCCAGTCTTAATGCTACCCTTCAAAACTCCTCTATCCCTTGCCTAGCACTTCCACCTATAAAATGTCTCTTAGAAAACCTACAAGGTCATAGCTGTCCTTGTTTGATTTCAAAGCAGCCTTGCAAGTAAACATAGTATGCATTATTACTAACCCCTGTGCACTTGAGAAAACTGAAGATTAGATCCAAGTTCCACAGATCATCCATTCACAGAACTGAGACTAGAGGCTTATTGGCAGCAACTTTCATTCTCTTTCGGCTAAGCCACGCTGAGCCTAATTTCAGCCTTCCATTTTTATTCTCAGCACCCAAGTACCTCTCCCACTTCTTGACCTCGCATTCTGGCTCCTGATCTAAACTTTCCTCTTATTGTTCAAAAATATGTAGTCTTTTCGGGTTTCAGTGGTGAACACCTGTAATCCCAGCCGCTTGGGAGGCTGAGGCAGGAAGATCACAATTTTGAGGCCAGCCTCAGTAACTTAGCAAGGCCCTAAGAAACTTTGTGAGATCCTGTCTCAAAAACAACAATGACAACAACAACAAAAATACCATAAATAGATAGACTGATAAATAGGGCTGGGAATGTAACTCAGTGGTAAAGTACCCCTGAGTTCAATCCCCAGCACCTCCCCCCAAAATATAAATATATGTCTTATTTCTGCAACAACTTATATTCTCCCAAGATAGGAATCTGTGTGTGCAACTTTTGCACCTACACCTCATACATAACCAGTTTGAACTGAAAAACTTTTCAAAAAATCCTGTTGAGTAGGTGTAGAAAGCTATCAGGTCTGAACAGTCCTCAAACTGCCAATGAGTTCTTCCCAAAGTGAGTTGCCAATATTTTTTATTATTATTATTATTATTATTATTATTATTATTATTATTATTATTTTCATAGAATAGCCCAAATTGCCTGCTTCCAATGTGTGGTCAAAATAGTCTTCTCTAATATCTTTAGCTTTGAAGTAGACATTCCAATCTACCACAGAAATATCCAGAACAAATAGCCAAGGAATAGGCTAATTTTCTTAATAAGTCTTTCTCCTATCATTCATTCTAAGACTTGGAGTGACACCTGCAATATGCGAGGGTTGTTTTAGGCATTGGAGATCAAAGATGAAAGAAACATGGTCCTTCTATTCAATGAATTTACAGTCATTAGAGATGATTCCAATTTATGCAAATACCAGGGTACAAAGCACAACAGATAAATGCTGCTGGAGTTGAGAGGTGGGAGACATTTACCTACAACTTGGAAGAAGAGAAAGTATAACTTCAGATTTTTAACCTTGATTTTGCTCTAAAATTCACACAGCCAGTCCCGATACATTAATTATGTGAACTGTAGCTTCAGAATAATTACTATGATTATCTCAAGAATTTTAAAAAGGACTAAATGCTAATGTGAAAAAATGACACACTCAACAAGAGGCATTAGAGGAAGCTGTTAAGTACGATGGGGAAGGTGAAGAGTTCCCACCCCTCCTGTCTTTAGTTCCTCTGCTTCAGTGGGAAACAACACACAGAGCACTCCTTCTCATTCTAGCCATTATTCTTTTGCTTATAGGCATCTTACAGAATGACTCTCTTTCTCCCTTTCACCTCCTCCCTCCCTTCCTTATGTTATAGATATGTCTCTCTTCCCTAATTTATCCTAGTATTCTTCAGTAACCACTCTCCTTAATTTATTTCTTGAAACTTCTTCCTTTTGTACCATTCCCACCAGTCAGGAATATGTAATTTGGCAATTGGAGTTCAATGAATGAATATTGGCTCGAATTCCTCAGCTACACAATAATATACCTTACATGGGTTTATCATTGTAGTGGCGGTTTTAGAGTTCTCATGTACAGTATGGTGACTATAGTTAATAATATTGTACTATATACTTGAAATTTTCTGAGAGTATATCTTAAGTGTTCTCACCACGTGCACCAAAGAGGCAACTATGTGAGATGATGGAGATGTTGATTTGTTTGACTAGTCATCATTTCACAATGTATACATTATATTAAAACCTCAATTCATATGTCAATGAAGTTTTTTTTTAAAGGAGGGCCTATTGATTATTAAACTTTGTTAGTATAGGTTCAGAACTCAACATAACCCTATAATAAGACAAATGGCCAGTGTCTCCTCCAGTTAGCTACCCATTGAGATCCCTGACCTAACTCCCCAAAAAGCACCCACACCTTCCCCGACTGAGCAGGCAGACTCATTCTCTGATCTTGCAACCTGTAAGTGCTGGTGGCACAGAGAACAACCATCCCACTGCCATAGTTCTTAATGCTCATGTCCTTAGTAATTGGATTACTTAAGAGGAGAGTTGCCAATTATTATAGAAAGCAGACATTGTCCTATTTGGTCCTATTATAATCTATCACTATGTCAAATACCCTGGAGGAAGAGATGTCCTAACCAGCCCTGAACAGGTCGATTTAGACCCAGACATCCTCCAGCAGTTCTTGCAAGTATCTCCTCCCATTTATTGAGCCTCATTATTGCATTTGATAGGCCAGGGAACATTGCTCTAAACAGATTAGAACTATTAACTCGCACATGAGTCTGTCCCAGGTGCCGCCATGTATTAAATTGAAGCACTGTGTAACCCCAATAAAATTTGTAATGTAATAATGATTGTAAGAACAGAAACAAGGGTCTCACAAATAATGATCCATTAAGATCCTGTTCTATTCTAAATGTTTGGTCCTGAAGGCTCAGGGATTTAGGATTCTCAGGTTCTTTAATTATGGGGAACTTTACAAGTGGCAAGCCTTACTTCAACAGGCCATTTGATAACTACTTATTCCTAATGCCATTCCAAATTATTGCTACAGCTCCTCCAGTCACCATGCCAACCATTGCTAAACCCAAGACTCTCCTTTCACAGCCCCAATAAACCTCACATCTCTACTAACCCCCTTCTTTGACCTTCATCAATGGTGCTCCCTGTTCCTTGTCCCCATGAGAGATCTGGCAGTCACTGGACACACTGACCACCCCCATATATTTCATTGGTGGTATGTCGATTTCCACATATTCCCAATTTTTCACCACACCCATTGATGCTGGATTCCAGATTACCTAGTTTCCTGGTGAACCTTCAAAAATTTAAAAGGCAAAACCCTTAAAATGGGTGCCACTAGATTAGGACCAGGGAGCACAAACATCTTGAGATTATATTAATGTTCAGACTTTACACATTACAGTTAGAGTCGCTCATATGTCAGCTTATGCTAAGGCCCCAATCTATGAAATAATTGACCAACTTGCTCGCATTTCTCAAATAAAGTAAGATATTACCTTATGCTCTTGCCCTTGGCTTGATGAGCCTAAAAGACCTCTGCTTCTCAGAGCCCCTGGGCCCTTACCTTTTGGGCCAAGTACCCTAACCTCCTCATGCCACTGGCTCTAGTCTGAAGCTAAGACTTCCACCTGTCCCTCCACTGGCTATATGGTCAATGGGTATCCATATCAAGGTGTGAGCACTCCTTTCCTCATTTACAAAATGATTTTGTTGATGGCCCCAACCTATGAGTCACAAATTGCATTTACTTAGTGATAATTAATATTTAGATAGGCCTACTCTTGGCTAACCCTTCCCAGAATTCTGCTGCCAACACCACTATCTCAGATGTCACCAAAAAGTTGTTAGTTCTCTTCATGTCCCCAGGTATCACTGAACAGGACACACACTTTACTGCTGATTCATTTTGGGTGGACTTTACATATGACATTATTTGGAACTCCCATTTTTCTATCATTCACAGGCATCAGCCCTAATAGACAAAATGGTTTACTCAGGGACATTCTCTTAAAATTACAAAATGGACAACAGTTTCCCATATGGGCTTCTTTTGCTCATTGCCTTGGTTAACCTGAAACTTCAAATTTTAGGTCCTACGACACCCTCCCACAACGCAACAAGAACTCCTCTCCCCCTGACCTTAGCACCACAAAAGAGGCAGTTCTCATCTATATTGTAATCTCTAACATCCAGGTAGAAGCCTCCTTCCCATTTATTTGCATCTGAAATGCCACCCCCTTTTCAATCCTAGCACAATGCATATCAGATTGGCTTCTGGATCGATGGTGGATAACAGAATGGAACCCACTGAAAACTGGGTTGCTTTGTTCTCCAAACAGGTAATTCTATGTGCCCAAAAGTGCTCTGCCAATATTTTCTGTCCTTTTCTGATATGAGGGTTTGGAAGTTGGCTAATTGGAGGTCCTTCTTGGTAGGGGATGAAAATCTTGGTGCCTTGTCTCACACCTATAACTGGGTAGATCTTCCAGGGATCAGAAGAAGATTTAAAATGAGTTTCCAATTAATTTCCTAAGTAGGATGCCTCTGGCTCCACCTCATTATGATTGTATGGAATGGGAAACTTCTGCAGGATTCAGGATGATGATGCTCATGACTATCATCATAATAAACAGGCACTCCCAGCATGTCAAAAACATGACGTGCCTACATGTCAAAAACTAGAAAATCTTACTACAGAACATTCTGGCTTGGGCCTGGCTCTGCCTTGTTTTGCTCCAGGCAAGTTTGGGATTTTACCACTCTAACTCAACGTCAAATACCACGGGCTCCTTTGTGAACACACTGCTGTCACCCCATTTGTTTGGAGCAGTCAATCCACAGAATTCCCTAAGAAGTTAGTTCAAGGTAATTAAAGTTTCCAGCTCCTTATCATTTCCTTGTGTCTACATTAATTACCATGATTTAACAAGCTCCTATTGTATATGTGTATCAAAATATCACACTGTACCCCATACATTTATATAACCAAGATAATTTTTTAAAATAATAAGCCAGTACTTTGATAGAGGCATGGAAAAATAGAGTAATGACAAGATAGTCTACATAAGTATCTATCATAAAAATTTAGGGGAAATAGATCACTCCCTGCTCTCTTTTGTGGTGATAAGGTAGTAACAGAGACAATAAAAAAGAAGGAATGAATCTGAGAAAATTTATATGGCAGAATAAAAAAGGTTCAAAATTTATTGAAGTAGAGAAGGAGAAGGAAAGGAGGGGCATCAAGCTTGTTACATTTGGGTGAAGTGATCAAGATTCATAGCAGAAGGGCTGGGTTTGTGGCTCATTGGTGGGTGCTTGCCTAGCACGTGTAAGGCACTGGTTTTGATCCTTAGCACTGCATAAAAATAAATGAATAAAATAAAGGTATTGTGTCCATCTACAATGAAAAATATTTTAAAATGTTCATAGCAGAGGAGGAAAATGAGTCTATGGAAATAATGACTATGTTTAAAGGAGAAATAAACTATCTTGTTAATATATTTTGGAGCAAAAATATTACTATGTTCTTCTAAATAAAATAAGTTTTCAAAGCATTCCCTAAACACTCATACACATAGTTACTCCATAATTCCTAGAGGCAAGAGTATACTGATCTTCAGTCAAATTTGTAATAATTTCTCATGTATAAATCTTTACTTCTTTACCTCAGCCCTTCAGGGGCTTCTCTGGGGCTCATATCAGGAATCCTTCATTACTACCAGAGTAGGGACCTCACAGGTACTATCCAGAAATCAATAGCAGTTAACAGCACATACATCATCTCCAGAATGATGATCTCAACTCAAACTAAGGCATCCCAGATGATGACCTCAGCCCAGGAGACCAAGGTATCCCAAATGGTAATTTCAGCACACCCCAAAGTCCCATTCTCAACACTGGAAACCCAAGGTATCCTGCTGACTCAATTCGAAGCTGAAACTTGCCAAATAGAGATTCTGCTACTACATCATCCTCTCACTTCTCCCATACGTAACCATGATTCTTCCCCTCTACCTGTAGCCCCTATACCTTCTCAACAGTCCATTCTTCTCTCTTGCCTCCTTATTTGCTATCTAAGTTTCAATCATTCTGGCTATTTATTTTCTGCTTCCAACCTAACCGATAGCGATGTCATCATGGCTATTGAGACTGCTTAATTACAGGTCCCATCCACCCTTCTTATGCAAGTCTCTGTGACTCCACATTGTCTCCTACACAATGTGAGGATATCTTGCAAGAAGCCAATACCCTTTAACGGGTTTAGATTCATGCTAAGCTGCGCTTTCCATCTTCCTAGTGTTTCCTCTTGGTATAAATAAGCATCCTTCTAATTAGCTCACTTAGTCCCACCAGTCTTATCCTTTTTGTTGCTTGCCTAAAATCTGAATTGGGATCCCCACCCACACCAACACAGAAACTTAGCACTACTCTCTTGCCATGCGAATCAGTTGGAATCTGGTACAAAAATTGTCCCTCTGTCTGCCCTCCCCACCATGACTGCTACAACCACATCAGCTCTGATTTCCTCTCTTCTTACTGTCCATCTGTCACTCTCCTTTATTAATGGCTCCACTCCCTATTTTCCTTAACCTGATGGATAGTATCCATGAAACAGTAAGAGACTATGTCACCTGAGAATTAAACCTCCAGCATTCTGGAGGTGCCCAAGTCTGGTAATCTACTTAGATGACTAATTTTCACCCCTTTGGAGGTCTGTGATAGTCATTATAACTACACATCGTCCTCTCCAGTCACCTGCTGTCCCTAATGATTTACCCAGCTCTCCTTTGACCTCTCCAGTGGCTTCCTCATTACCCTTTGCTTCATGGACCCCTTTCCCTTCCTCACTTCTCCTATATTACATACAGTGATGTCTCCCATTTTCCTCTCTCCCCTTTGAACTCATCTGGCCCTCACATGTCTACATTGATCCGAATTTGCCTACTAGAAACTACACCCTCTGCGACCCTGGGGCTATTGTTTCTCCTGTGGTACTGCTCAACCCTCTTGTCACATCCAACGGCCCAAGACTTAGATTCCATGAATGAGGGAGAAAGTTCCCTGGTTCCTAGGTTACCTGATAACAGGTCGATATTAGGCTACCTTCTGGCATCTGAAATGAGAGTTTGTGCCTTGAAGGAAGCTTCCTACTGTATCTGGGTCAATAACACAGGCATAGTCTCCAGAATAGTTAAAAAGATGAGACAACAAAACAAAACAGTCCAGGATACTCCCTGCACTCCACAATTTCTTCTCAGGGCTTCTCCATCCACCGGTGGTGGTGGGGATGATGATGATGATGATGATGATGATGATTAGTTTTTGTGGGCTTTGGCTTTGTGAATTTGGTCTCTCAAGTACAAGTATTTGCAGGAAAACTGGGAGGTTGCATGCTAACCCAAATATCATGGATGAATTTGTGACAACAATAGGTAGAAATAAGGAAAGGAATCTGAACCCACTGATTGACATTTGCTTGACTGCCAGTACTTTAAGTCTTGTGTCTGTCAACTTCGTACACTCTCATATGATGTGCTGTTCTATGGCTTCTTTAATCCTCAGGACTGTGGTTCTCTGGCTACCAGTAGGACTTCCCCTTTATAAAAGGCTGTTGTGCTCAGTGGCCTCTTTCCTTTTCTCCAGGAGATCCATTCCTCCTTACCACTTGCCTTGGGACCTCCCTATCTATGAATATCAATAATTTTTCTTTGATTGCTCCAAAGGACTGCAGGCTATTGTGTTTTAACATCCAAAACTAATGTTGGGATGGGGCTTTGCTATGTTAGAATGGAGTTGCATATATGTATATATGTGTGTGTGTGTATATATATATAGAGAGAGAGAGAGAGAAAGAGAGAGAGAGAGAGAGAGAGAGAGGAAGAGAGAGAGAGATAAGCACATATATGTATGTATACACACACACATACACATATGTACTTATAGTTGTTTTGCTGGGGGAAATTAGGGCACTTTGAGCCATTCTGGGTGATTAGACCTTGCCTGAAAGTTAACTCTAATATGACCATTGCTCTTGGAAGCAAATTTGTTTATGATAAATCTAATTCTGAAAAATCTTTGGTGTATGATGGAATACCAAACAGAAGATTTCTCAGGAAATGATATCTTAGAAGAGTGGCAAGATTAACAAGGGAAACTTTTAAAGCTCTTAGAAGTGGAGTGGTTTGGGCTGGAGTTTGTGTTTAGCCCTGAAGCGTTGATTCTCCTGATGCTAAGGGTTGGCCTCCCAGAAAGTCGTTCTAACTCCTGATCACTGCGTCCAAATTCTTGTGTTCAGTTTGTATGACCTATACCTCATGGAGAAAATTCTTCCACTTTCTTTCTCCTTGCCAAAATGATTTCTTGAATAATCAAGTACACAATAAAATGACAGTTGTCAGAAAACTCAGGCCATGACAACATCCTGGAATATAGGGGAAGCATAGAAGAAGGACCATATAGTTCAATCTTTGCTACTGCTAAGTTCTCTAAAATGCATTAATGTGCTTTCCTGACAGCAGGTCAGTTTGCTAAATATGACTGATGGTCTCTTTATGCTCTTCATGGTAGTAGGTAACCATGTTACTCATTTCTGTTTCATTTGTGATGTTAGAGGACCTCAGATAATAAAGTAGTACATATGGATTCCAACAAATACCATGAAATGGTAAAATGATGATGAAACTCCTGCCCTTAGCATGTAAGTATTTCTGGCAATTTACAAGCATTATCTCTTTCTCTCTCTCTCTTTTAAATAGGTTTAGTAATTTATCAATTATTAAATTTGGTGACTTATTAAAAATATAAACTACAGTTCTATAATGATAAGGTTTTTTATTTGTAATTGTGATTATACATAATAGTGAGATTCATTATGCCATACTCATATAGGCACATAACATAATTTGATCAATCTCATTCTAAGTACCTTCCCTTCCCTCCCTTCCTCCCTTCTCCTGATTCGTTTGCTCTACTCTACTGATCTCCATTCTATTATTATTTTAATTAGTGCATTATAATTATTTGTGTGTGTGTGCAGGATTCATTGTGGTATATATACATTATCTCTTAAAACCTTACAATAACTCTGAAGTAACCACTATTGTCATCCCTATTTGCAGAAGAGGAAAGTGGGGGTCAATTTCAAGGTTGTTTCATTAGTAAAAGCTGGTTTTCAAGTACATGTCATACTGCAAATCCTAAATCATAAGCACTTCCTTTCTTTTCTTTCATGTTTGTAAGAGGCAAAATTGTTCCTCCTTCCCCCAGATATGTCCATGTCCTAATCTCAAGCACCTGGGAATATATTAATTTAAAAGGCAAGAGATGTTGCAGAGTCAATGAAGGTAAAAATCTTGTGATGGGGAGATTATTTTCAGGTTCTCTGAGTGCATTTAGTGTAATCCTAGGGGTACTTAAAGAAGGAGACAGAAGAGTCAGAGTCAAAGAAGGAGATATGACAATCACAGTAGAGACTGGACTGTACAGACACAGCCAAGGAAGGCGAGCAGTCTCCAGAGGCTGAAAAGTCAAAGAATAAATTGTCCCCTAGGACCTTCAGAAGGAACACAGGCCTGCTGATACCTGGTGCAGAGGTACTGTGGTTGAGAAGTATGCATGCCTTCCCACTCTTCCTTTTTCCTTCCATAGCAACATGGGAAACCATGTGTTAATAATGGCAGACCCATACAGCAGAAGAAGTCTTGCTCCCTTTCTGCTATTGTAATCTTTATGTACAAGAAATAAACTTCCATTGTGTAATTTGAAACTTGGGAATTTATCCATTACAGCAGCTGGTGTTAACCTTCACTATCCTCCAAATCTATGAAGGATAGCCTCATGAAGTATAAACAGGAAGAATTAATATCATGTTTATTGATGGTGAAACTCAGGCTCTGAGTGATGAAATAACTTGACCAAGTTCATAAAGTTAAAAAGTGGTAACGGCAGAAATCTGACTCCAAAGACCATCATATTTCCATGGTACTACACATTATTTACAAAACTATTGTTCAATTGTCTGTTGAACCAACCCATTAAAAAAAAAATCCTTGAATCATAGATATTAGGCCTAGAAGGCACTCAACAGATCATCTTCCCTAAATCTCTTCAGGACTTCAAAGATAAGAAAAGGGAAAGCCTCAAAAAGCCAGATAGCTTGCTTATGTGGTGGGATATAGCCAGGAGAGACCAAAGCTTTCTTTCCATTACCCAATTGCTCTTATATGTGATTTTGCTTTTCATAAAATGGTTTTCAAATATTTTGATATAATATCATTCATGACCATCAAGGTACAATTTTCTCTTTAGAATGAAAAATGAAGAAAAACTAAACTGTTTTTAGAAAAACCCTCTGAGGTTATTGCACATTGAAAAAGTATATCTATATTTATCAAGTGTATATAGATATGCCATATATGTGTATATATATGTGTGTGTATATATATATATAAAATATACGCCTTATTTTAGTCTTTGTCTCTTATTCTATTAAGACTGAAATATCTTCAAGTTATAAAAATAAAAGTGGCAAAATCCTGAACAGATGGAGAATTAAAAGAATGTACTGAGGATTCCACATCTTGGCAGTCTGGAAACACACTCCACTATAGTAAACATATTTTTAGGAAACAAATAATGGCAACCCACATGTTTATGTCTCGCCAGATTCTCTAGTTTGGCTCATTTATTCTCTGAGTACAGCTGGACTTCTTTTCAAGAAACAGATATTCCCACACTTTCAAGCCTGAAAATGAATTTCAGAATGCCAAAGAACTGGGTAAACCTTTCAAACTACACAGGATTTTGCACTTGGGTGAAATTTTCTAGTGAAATCAAGAAACTGGTACAAGATGGGCCACTTCGATTTCTGCTACTGTTTTAATTTCTTAATTTTACATGGAAATTCTAGTATGGAACACTTTCTCTCCATACCTGTTGTTTTTTAAATGATGACAGCTGCAAAATGGAGGTCTGAAAATCTGAACAATGTGCTGTGTCTGGTAGATCCACTGTCTTTGTGATTCTCCGTGATAAATTCTGATTTCACCTCAGTGTCTCAGCATCAAGGAATATGAATACTGGAATGGAACTTGAGTGCATAGAACAAAGGGTCTCTCCAATTTCCATTCCCTGGGAATTGTCCTCAAGGACCATTTGCGTATTAATGGTGCTATTCATTTCTCAATGGTTTTTCTGTAAACTGATTTTAAGTTGATTCACTTTCAAAAATTAATAGCTTTTTTGAGGTATAATCTACACAGTATAAAATTCACTCGTTTTAGCATAAATTCAATGGCTTTTAGTGAATTTTCCAAGTTATTTGATTATACTCAAAGTTGGATTTTAGAACATTTCCATTACCCTTTAAAGATCCCTCCCTTATAGACAGGCCTGGTGGGGCACACCTATAATCCCAGCAGTCTGAGAAGCTGAGGCAGGAGGATCGCAAGTTCAAGGCTAGCCTCAGCAACTTAGCAAGTCCTCAAGCAGCTCAGCAAGACCCTCTCTCAAAATAAAAACAATAAAAACCAGGCTGGGGATGTTGCCTAGTGGTCAGGTACCCCTGGGTTAAATCCCTGGTACCTTCCTCCCAAAAAATCCCTCCCTCATGCCCATTTTCACTCCCAGTTTCCATTTTGAGCCCCAGACAATAATCTATTACCTGTTGTTATGACTTTGCCTTTTCAGTAGATTTAATATAAATGGAATAATTAATATGCATGATCTGTGTCTGAGTTCTTTTTTGGGGGGTGGGGTTACCAGGAATTGAACTCAGGGACACTCAACCACTGATCCACATCCCCAGCCCTATTTTGTACTTTATTTACAGAGACAATCTCACTGAGTTGCTTAGCACTTTGTTTTTGCTAAGGCTGGCTTTGAACTCAAGATCCTCCTGCCTCAGCCTCCCAAGCTGCTGGGATTATAGGCATGTACCACCACCATGCCTGGTCTGTGTCTGACTTCTTATATTCCCTCAGTGTTGTGGGGCACAACTTAAGAACAGACCAATCACCACTGAGAAGTCCAAATTTGAGAGTCTTTATTAGGCTGGCTGGCTGACTGTCTCACAGAATGCCCCAAGAATGGCTACTGGGAGAACAGCCCCTACCATAGGGTTGCAGGGGTTCTTATACCATAAATCAGTACATCAATCATTAATGTCTGTTGCTATGATTCAAAATTACAAACTAACATCATGAGATCTAAAATCATCAGCAGAGGGGAAAGTAGGTCAAAATGACCCTACCTAGGTACATACTAAAGAATGGTTACTAACATCCAAACAATCATTGTTGATATCACCTTTCACATGGTGCATTGTTTAGAAGAAATAAGAATAAAAAGAGAACAATTTTTCATTATACAAGAATTGTCATTTTGTGTTGCCAAACATGTCATGCTAAGCAACTGATGATGGGTACAGAGGTCTGGTATTCCTATGAGAAAAGTATTTCCTACATAACATGGAGTCTCAGGGTAAAATGGAGTCTGTTTAGTCATTGCCCATATAACCTGGCCTATAATATTTCCATGGAGTCAAATATGTCAGCACATCACATCGGAAATGTCCATCAATCTGTCCATCCAAAAGTTGGGCTCTGGTCACTCCTGGGATGCCTGAGGGGTGACACAAGTGAGTCTTTCTTACGTGGTCCTTGAATATAGTTCTACTACATCTGGTCCTTCTACTTGGCACAGGGTAAGAGACCTTGATCCTTTTTTGGGTTTACTTATAGAAACCTTGATACAATGAGTTTTAGCTTCTTTTATGAAGTCAAATTCAACTGTCTTTGCAGCAAGATGGCCTTTGAAGTGGGACCAACCCAAAGGCCTCACTAAACTATACAGTTGGTATTAGGTGCCGAGGTCCAGCCTAACAGGGGTTGTGGCATAGTTGGTGAGGGGAAGGCATCGGCGACAAGAATAAAGCGACATAGATCTGAGGCTTAGTTTTAAGTTTACTGCTTCATAGCTGAATGGTAAAACAGCATTACTATTGTTTCACACATGACCTATATAAATCAATACATGCAACTTGAGTACATTCTTTTGAGGTTACATGGGGGGTGGTATAAACTCTAAGGGAATGTGATAGACATAAGTATAATCAAAACAAATCAAATTCTACCTTTCTAAACAAAACATCACCAAACCATTAACTAGTTCTGGTTTCCGTCTTACTAGGAACGATAAAAGTCGAGGCCATCCTCATAAACTATATAGGTTTTGACATGTCATGGTTTAAAGTTATGTCAAGGATAACAAACAGTTGTACTTAGACATCTCTGGGAGGCTGAAGCATAAATACCTTTTGACCTGTCTATAGTATATAAAGTGAAACTTCCTTCTGTTAATAGTTAATTGACACCCAAGATACAGCTTCCCATCAATCCTATATGCAATCCGCTGTGGTCCCTGAACTGTGAAAACAGTTTCACTAACAGGGGGGCACATTCTGGTTTGTGTTAAAGCAGACAGGCAGTCTGGCTGCTAAGCTAACTGAGAGCAGTGGACAATAACTCTTGCTGATCTGACCCACAACATTTTTTCTGTTTGCTTAAGGTAATATTAATATGAAATCAATTAAGGTTTGAGTGGTGTTATTTTTATGTTCCAAATCAATTAATGTCTGATTATCTACTGAAATCTTTACCAATAACAATAAGAAGTAATACAAAAACAAGAAGGAGCATGCAATGTCCACATTTTCCAGAAGATTAGACTGTGCAAGAATCTTCATTACTCCCAGTGGAACATGTCAAGCACTGAGGGGAATAGTGGTGGGTGTAGTAATTAGGGACTTAATCAATGCAAGTTTGTGACCTACACTTAGTGAGAATTCTTCACTTGGAAAGAATAATTGTTATCTCAAAATCCCATTTCAAATGGGGTTCAACCCATTCTCTATACCTACTGTGGCAGAGGGTAGACACACCTTGAACCAGTCAAGGTTAGCTAGCATTTGTGCAGACCTGGACACCTAAAGGCATTAGAAACTTGCTAGTGCTCAATCTGGGGTGGCTGAAATCCACTTTTCATTCTAGGAAGTTGGAGTATACTGGCTGCTCAGGGTTGTATAGCTTGTTAGTACGACAGGATCTCCTTCCTTATTAGAACTACCCAAACTAATTGTGCCACCAGTCAAAAATAGCCAAAATAAAATGTTATAACCATGAAATATTTTATGTAAGCACGATGACCACAAATAAATAACCTCTGATAGATATACAAAAGATAAAGAGGAAAGAATGAAAGCACACCACTACAAAAATTCAACAAATCACAAAAGAAGATAGCAAGATTGGAAGAAAGGAATGAAAGAATTGCAAAACAGTTAGCAATTAAAAAATAGGAATAGTACAATGGTATGTCCTTACAGATTAATGATTATTTTAAATGGAAATGGGTTAAATTCTTCAACCAAAAGACACAGAGTGACTGAATCAAGGGCAAGATCTAATAATATGCTGCCTATAAGAGATGAACTAGTTAGCCTTAAGGACTCACAGACTGAAAGCGAAAAGATGGAAAAAGTATTCCATGTAAGTGTAAACAAAAAGATAATAAAAATGGCTATGCTTATTCTGACAAAATAGACTTTTGATAAAAATGTAACTATAAAAATAAAGGGGTTAATTCATCAATAGAACAATTGTAAATGTATATGCATCCAATATTGGAGAACGTAAATATATAAAGCAATATTAAGAAAACTGAAGGGAGAAATAGAAATACAAAATAGTAGAGGACTTTGGTTCTCCACTTTCAACAATGGATACATAATCCAGACAGAAATCAATAAGGAATAGCAGGCTTGAATAACGCCATCAGCCAAATAGTCCGAATAGACATATACAGAACATTTTATCCAACAACAACAGAATACACATTTTTCTCCAATACATGTGAAATATTCTCTGATTGATCAAATGTTCGGTTATAAGACAAGCCTTAAAAAATTTAAAAAAGCTTGAAATTATCTCAAGTATTTTTTCTGACCACAGTATAAAATTAGGAATCAATAACTGGAGAAATTATGGAAAATTTATAAATATGTGGAAATTAAAGAATATACTCATGAACAATCAAGGGACCAAAGATAAAATCAAAAGGGAAACCAAAAAGTACTCTGATATCAAAGAAAATGGAAATACAACAACATACCAAAATTTTGGGTTGAAGCAAAAGCTGTGCCAAGGGGAAAGTTTACAGCAATAAGTGTCTACATGAAGAAAAAAAAATCTCAAATAAACAACTTAACTTTATACCTCAAGAAACTAAAAACAAAAGCAAAAATAGAGAGAAAGAGAAGAGACTAAGAACAAAGAAAATAATGAAATAAGAACAGAAATGAAATGGGACTAGAAAGACAATAAAAAGATCAATGAAACTAAGATGTTTTTTCAAAGATCAACAAAATTGACAAACCTTTAGCTAAACTAGCCAAGAAGAAAGAGAACTTAAATTATAAGTGGAAGAGAAGACCTTATAACTGATACCACAGAAAGACAGAGAATTGTCTTCGGAACAATTATGAACAATGAACAATTGTTCACAATTATGAACTTCTGAACAATGAACAATTATGCATCAACAAATTTGATAACTTAGAACTAATAGAAAATTCCTAAAAAATGTACAACCTGCAAAAACTCAATCATGAAAAAACAAGAAACCTAACCAGATCAGTAACAAGAGATTGAATCTGTGATTTAAAACCTCCACAAAAAGAAAAGCCCAGAACCAGATGACTTCATAGGTGAGTTCTACCAAACATTTAAAAAAGAATTAATGCTAGTTCTTCTCAAATTCTTCCAAAAAGTGAAACAGGAGGAAAAACTTTCAAATTCATTTTATAAGACAAGCATTACCTTTATAACAAAACTAGGTAAGGTTGCTACAAGAAAAGAAAACTACTGGCTTAATATCCTTGATGAACATATGTGCAAAAGACCTCAACAAAATATTAGCAAACTAAATTCAACAGTATGTTAAAAATATTATACACCACGATCAAGTGGAATTTATCCTTAGGATGCAAGGATTTTTTTCAACATATGTAAATCAATAAAAATGATACCTTACATTAAAATAATGAAGGATAAAATAATCATATGATAAGCTCAAAAATTTCAGTAAAATTCAACATCCTTTCATGAAAAAAACTCTTGGCAAATTTGGCATAGAAGGAACGTAATTCAACATGATCAGCTCACAGCTAACATAATAATCAGCAAAGAAAAGCTGAAAGCTTTTTCTATTAAAATGGGAACGAGACAAGTATGCTCATTCTCACCACTGCTATTTAACACAGTACCAGAAATCTTAGAGCAATTAGGAAGGAAAAAAAATAAAAATAATCTAAATCAAAAAGGAAGAAATTAAATTGTCTGTTTGCAGATGACATGATTTATATAAAGACCCTGATGATTTCATCAAAAATTATTAGAACTTACCAGAATTAATAAATGCAATAAAATTGCAGAATACAAAAATCAACCTACAAACATTAGTTGTGTCTCAACATACTAAGAATAAACTGTACAAATAAAAAATTAAAAAATCAATTTCATTTATAATTAAATGCACTATATATATGTATATATATGTGTATATATATATATGCATATACATATATGAATCAATTTAACAGAAGAGGTGAAAACTCCATATTTTGAAAACTATAATGTTAATTAAATAAACAACAGAAGTCACAAATAAATCTTTCACGGTTACAAGTTAGAATAATTTTAAATTATTAAAATAGCCATACTACTCAAAGCAATCTACAGATTCAATGTGATATTTATCAAAGTTCCAATGGCATTTTTCACAGAAAACAAAAAAGACAATCCTAAAATTTGTATGGAAACACAAAAGCAAAAACAAAACAAAAACCCTGAGTTGCTGTAAAGCAGTCTTGAGAAAGAACTAATCTGGAAGCATCTCACACCATGATTGCAAACTCAATTACAAAGCCATCATAATCAAAAGAGTATGGTAATGATTAGGCCAATGGAACAGAATACAGAGCCCCAAAATAAACCCTGTACAACCTTGTACATATGATCAACTAATCTTGGACAAGGGTACTAAGAATACACAATAGAGGAAAGGAAAAACTTTCCAAGAAATGGTCCTGGGAAAAGCGGATATCCACATTCGAAAGAATGAAATTGGATCCTTGCTTGCAATAATTACAAAAATTAACTAAAAATGAAGATTTGAATGTAAGATCTAAAACTGTAAGATTTATGTTTTCAGAAGAAGACATAAGGAGAAACTCCTGATGTTGGTCCTGACAATGATGTTATGGCTATAACATCAAAACCACAGGCAACTAAAGCAAAAAAACCAAACAAGTTGGATGACATCGAACCAAAGAGCTTCTGTACAGCAAAGGATGCACAAAATAGGCAATCTATGGAATGGGAGAATATTTTTGCAAACCATGTACATCTGATAAGATAGTAATAGTAAATATACATAAGGAAATCAACTCAAGAACAAAAAAGTCAAATGATTCATTTAATAAATGAACAAAGGACCCAAATAAACATTTTTTCAAAACAAGACATACAAATGGCCAACAGCTATATGAAAAGTGGTCAACATTACTAACCATAGGAGAAATGAACAAAAACCACAGTGAAATGTCACCCCACACTTGTTAGAATGGCTATTATGAAGACAATAAGAGATAGTAAGTGTTGATGAAGGTGTGGAGAAAAGGGAACCTTGTGCCCTGGTTAGTGGTATTGTAAATTAGTACAACCGTTAGGGAAACAATTATGGAAGTTTCTCAAAAATTTAAAAATAAAACTAGCATATGATTCAGCAATCCCACTTTTTCCAAAGGAAGTGAAATCGGCATCTTGAGATATCTTGAAGAGGACTTGTATTTATTTCATTCTTCACAATAGTCAATTTTTTGACGAAACCTGAATGAAGAAAATGGGTTTTTATATGCCCAGGAACACACAAATGGAATATTATTTAGTCATAAAAAGAAGGAAGTACTGACATTTGGGCCAACATAGGGGTCCAAATGGGGAGGGAAATGTGGAGGTGTTGGTCAGAGGCTACAAAATTATAAGATGAACAAATTCTGTGTATCTAATGTACAGCATGGTTGGTGATAGGTGTGTTAATTTCTCCCATTCCATAGGGGTTGCCTCTCTATTTTGTGATTGTGTCCTTTGCTGTGCAGAAGCTCTTTGGTTTGATGTCATCCAACTTGTTTGGGTTTTTTTTTGCTTTAGTTGACTGTGGTTTTGATGTCATAGCCATAATTTCATTGTGAGAATCATCACACAATATATTTCTATATCAAATCATCACACTGTACACCTTAAATGCATACACTTTTGTCATTTTTTCTTCCAGACACACAGATGAAGGTTTATTTAGGAAAGCAGAGGCACATTCAAGGGAGAATGCAGGCCATCTCCAGAGGGAGAGAAAGCAGCTCCTGCGTGTGGGGTGTTAAAATTTATAGCAGGATGATTGCTAGTGGCTGTACTAAAGGTGGAACCAGAGCAAAATTAAACAATTTCATGCCAGTTTTCCCTATGCTTGCCCATTGCCCTCATGCAACATTTTGCAATAAATATTTTTAAATAAATAAAATGTGACCACCAGGAAAAATAAATTTTAATGACTAATAAAGAATGATCAGTTTTGTTTGTGTCTGGTCTGGTCAGTGGGCTGCAGGTGCCACTTCTGGGGAAACTCTCCAATGGATTCTTTTAAGTTTCAGCTTTCTAACTGTGCTTCCCCTGGTAATAAAAAACTGATTTCCTGGAAGTTGTCCTAAGGGTCACATGGCCTGCAGTGCATTGCTTATGCACCACAATGGTATCTGATGTTGTCAGACACCTGCCTTTCCTCTTTGATTCATAAAGCACATTTGGTGGTTCTAGGGATATAGCTCAGTGGTAAAGCACATACCTGGCATGCATGAAGCCCTAGGTTCAAACCCCAGAACTAGAGGAAAATAAACTATTTGGTAAATGCTTTCCAGCAGTTCTTCTGGGATGGAAGGATTTTGTGGTTAGCTATGTACTGCAAGGATCTCTAACTGTCCCTCACACCATGGTTTCAGTTCTGAAATCTCACAAGACAACTGCATCTGATATTTTTATTCTGAGCTGTGGTATCAAAGTGGGGTGGGACTGCTTTGAATACTCTAATTTTTTTAAACTATAAACACTCTGGGTCACATAGGACCCTCAGCTAAGCTTATAGGGAGTTCAAAGAGAAAGAGGGTGAGGATAGCAATTTTTGAGGTCCATGTAGGTTGTGGCATGTATCAGTATTCCATTCAGTTTCACGACTGAGTAGTGTTATTACATACATGCTCATTATCCAGTCATTGGCTGCCATCTTGATTATTCATTCCTCATTTGATGGGCACCAGGATTATTTCACTTTTTGGTTACTATGAATAAAGATGCTATGAACATCCACAGGCAGGTCTTTGTGTGCATGTAAGTTTGATTTCTCTTGGATATATACCTGAAAACAAGCAGGGCGCGGTGGCGCACGCCTGTAATCCCAGCACTTGGAAGGCTGAGGCAGGAGGATCACGAGTTCAAAGCCAACCTCAGCAACTTAGCGAGGCCCTAAGCAACTCAGTGAGACCCTGTCTCTAAATAAAATACAAAATAGGGCTGGGGATGTGGCTCAGTGGCTGGGTGTCCCTGAGTTCAATCCCTGGTTCAAAAAAAAAAAAAATATATATATATATATATATATCTGAAAACAGAATACTTAGGTCATAAAGTAAATTTAACTTTTTAAGAAATTTCCCAAACTGATTTCCAGAGAGGCTGTGCCATTTTAAATTCCCATGCGCAATGTATGAATGATCCAGTTTCTCTGCATTCTCCCCATTTGAAGTTATTGCTACTTTTATTTTAGCCATTTGGGTAGACATATAGTGATAACTGATTGAGGTTTTAATTTGTATTTCCCCAGTGACTAATGATGCTGAAAATCTTTTCATGTGATTATTTTCCATTTGCATATCTTTTGTTTATTTTCTAATCAGATTTTTTAAATGTTGTGTTTTGAGAGTTCTTCATAGGTTCTTTATATATTCTAGATAGAAATACTTTCTCAGGTGATTTGTAAATATTTTCTTCTAGTCCATAATTTGGCTTTTATCCTCCTACTAAGGTAGTTCACAGAGAAATAATTTATAAAGTCATCTTGCAAGTTAGAGCTTCGAAATACAAATTTGCGATGGGGTAAAATTAACTCCATAACAATGTCCACTCACTCCAGCACTATGTTGAAAAGATTACTCTTCCTACATGGAATCATTTTACTTTTGCACGTTTGTTAAAAATCAGTTGGGTGTATCTGTGCAGGACTGTTTCTGAGTTCCGTATTCTGGTTCATTGATCTATGTGCCTATCTTTCTTCCCCCACCACACTTCTTGGTTACTGTAGCTACATACATCGACAGGGGTGATTCCTCACACTTTATTGTTTTCTCCAAACTATTTTGGCCTTTCTAAGGTCTTTACCTTATCATATAAAGTTTAAAATCAGCTTCTCTTTGTCTATAAAACATGCTGAGATTTTTATAGAAATTGAATTAAACGTATAGGTCAATCTGCATCTTTACTGCGTGAGTTTTCCAGTCCATACACAGTAAGTCTCCCCAGTGGTTTAGGTCTTCCTTGATTTCTTTCACCAGCATTTTATAGTCTTGAGCCTATTAGTCCTATTTATGTTCTGTTAGATTTATACCTAAGTATTTCATTTTCTTTGACGCAATCATGGATAGTATTATGTTTGCAATTTTAGTTTTCCTATGTTCTGTGTTACTGTATAGAAATGCAGTTTATTTTCATGTGTTGATTCTGCAACCTTGTTAAATTCACTTTTTAGTACTAAGAGAGGTGTTTTCTTTTTCTTTTTATAGATTTCTTGAAATTTTTGATGTAGTAGTTCATGTTCTTTCCATCCTAGATGCCTTTTAAAAAAATCTATTGTGCCATCTAGAACCTCCAGTGCCATGTTGAACGACAATAGCTAGAGTAAACCACCTTGCTTGTTCCCAAACTGAGAAGTAAATTGTCCTTTACAATTAAACATGTTGTTAGTTAATACTGATAGGATTGTATGATCTTTTCTTTTCTTTTTTTCTTTTATTAGCTGTTTAAGTCAGTTTTCTGTCACCGTGACCAAAACAACTGACAAGAACAATTTTAGAGGGGGAGAGATTTAAACCTCTGTTTCAGTGTTCCCCATCCACTGACAGCCTACTCCATTGATCTGGGCCTGAGGTGAAGCAGAATAACATGGAAGAAGGGTGGGACGGAGGAAAGCAGCTCTGGACATGGCACCAGGATGAGAGAGAAAGCTCTCATTTACCAGGGACAAAATATAAACCCTAAAGCACACCCACAGTGACCTACCTCCTCCAGCCACACCACACCTACCCACAATTATCACCCAGTTAATCCATTCAAGTGGACTGATGCACTGATTAGGTTAAGGTTCTTATAACCAAATCATTTCACCTCTAAACTTCATTGCATTATCTCACACAATGGGGGATGCCTCTTTTCTAAACCATAACGTTAGCCTACTAATAAGGGGGATTCCATTTGTTGACTTGTCAACATTGAACCAGTCTTGCACACCTGGAATAAAACCTACTTGCTTGTGATATAGTATTATTTTTATACATTGTTGGATTTGATTTGTAATGTTTTAAATGGGATTCTTGCATCTAAGTTCATGAGAGTTGTAGATTCATGAGTTCTTTTTTTTTGTACTATCTTTGTCTGATTTGATGTCAAGGGAATAACTCATAAAATGGTCAGAGGGGTCCTACCTCCTTTTGTTTTCTGTAACAAATTATATAAAATTATGATAGTACTTCAAATATTTGATAGCATTATCCAGTTAAATCTTATGGGTGAGGAAATTTATTTTACAGAAGTTTTTAAATTACACATATGATTTCTTTATAGGTCTAGTGTGGCTCTCTCAATAATCCTGGTTCAGTTTTGGAAGTTTTAGGATTTTGAGAAATTGGTCTATTTTCTCTAAGTTGTCATATTTATTATGCAAAATTATTGTATTTCCTTTTCTTCCTTTTTCTTCCTCTTCTTTATATGATACTGGGGATTGAACTCTAAGCACACTGTAACATTGAATTACATCCTCAGCCCTTTCTGTTTTCTCTTTTGAGACACAGTCTCCTAAATTGTTGAGGTTGACCTTGAGCTTGAGATCCTCCTGTCTCAGCCTCCCAAGTAACTGGGATTACAGATAAGTGCTACTACTCCCAGCCATCCTTATAATTTGTTAAATGGCTGAAGGATCTCTAGTCATAGAATCTTTCATTCTTGATATTGGTGAGTTACATTTTTTGCCTTTCGTCTTTATCAGTCTTGATAGAGATTTATGATTATTATTGATTATTTCCAAAGACCTAGCTTTTCGTTTCATTTATTTCCTCTATTGTTGCTTGTTTACAATTTCATTTATTGTTAGCCTTATCTTTATGATTTTCTTTCTTTTGATCTCTTTGGACTTACTTTATTCTTCTATTTCTAGTGTCTTGAGATATGACCTTGGGTTATTGAGTTGAGATCTTTTCTCTTTTATAATATCAATATTGAATGCTATAAATTTCCCACTCAGCACTGCATTAACTGCCTTCCATAAATTTTCAATTTGTTGTCTTATTTTCATTCAACCACTCTTGTGGTTTTGTTTCTTTGTTTGTTTTGTTTTGCTTTTGTATTTTTAGATTTTCTCTTTGGCCCATGAAGTGTGTTGTTTGATTTTCACAGGCTTGAATAATTTGCCAGTTCTTTCTGTTATTTATGTCTAATTTCATTATTAGAGAAGTGTGTCCTTCATCATTTCCATCCTTCCCCCTTTTTTTCCTCTTCTTCCTACCTACCCCTTTTCCTCCTCTGCCTCTTATTCCTTCCTTTCCTCTAAATTGCAGACCTCTTCAATACTTGGAGAAAATCAGGGAAATTACCTCAAGAAGCAAGGTCCTCAGTCAGTCCACCTTCTTCTTTTCACCTTTCAGAGACCTTTCATGATTGTCCACTGAGTTCTTTCTAGGGTATTTAATTGCATTTAAAGGGGGTGAAGAGGGAAACATGCTTCTATGTCATCTTTACCATTGATTTTTGTGTGTGGATTTTCCTTTCTCTTCTCTTCCTGAGATTTTCAGTATCCTTATGCTTGGATGCACAAGGAACTCTATGTCTCTTCCTCTTCTATAAATTCAGAGGATCTATTTTCAAGGTTCTGATTCTTTCTTCTGTGGGGTCAAATCTGAACCTTCTCTCATGAATTTTTTGTTTCTATTATTATACTTTCCAAGTTAAGAATTTTCATTTAAAAATATTTTCCTTTTATTGACTGTTTTAGTCAGTTTTTTTTTTTCTTCTGTGACTAAAGGATGGGACTAGAATAATTGTAGAGGAGGAGAAGTTTCTTTGAGGGCTCACAGTTTCAGAGGTCTTAGTCCATAGAACGCCGGCTCCATTCCCAAGGTCTCAGAGGTGAGGCTGAACATGGTGGCAGAGGGAAGCAGCTCACATCATGGTGATCAGAAAGCGTGAGCTTTTTGGGGACACCTCACATCTAAACCATAACATTGATATTCTCTGATCAGTTGTCATCATACTTTAAGTCCTAAACATGATTTCCTTTATTTTTTGAAAATATTTACAAATACTGCTTTGAGATCTTTGCTAAGTCCAAAATCTGGGTCCTCAGAAATGGATTTTATTATCTTATTTTTTTTTCTTCCTATTAATGGGTTCTATTTTCCTATTTCTGTGAATGCTTTGTAAATATTTTGTAGATACTGGTATTTAAAGTAATATTCTAGTAATTCTGGATTCTAATTTTCCTAGGAATACTTGTTGTGACTGGTTTTTGTTTATTTATTTTTTAGTGTCTTTCCTGAACTAATTCTGTGGAATCTGTTTCCCTCACAGTATGTAGCCTCTGATGTCTCTGTTCAGTTGCCTTTTAAAAAAATTCTTTAAAAAGATTCAAGCCTAGCTTCCAGGGATTCACCCCAGGTTAGCATATCTCTGTGGCCAGTGGTCAGAATTCTGCTTAAACACCTTGAGCTGGTCTGTCTTTTTCCCTTTGACTCTAATTCTGAGTGAGGAGTGTATAAATCACAGCTCAGCCAGAGAAACACAACCAGTGAGAGAGATATATTAAGAGATTTATTTCAAGGAACTAACTTAAACAAATGTGGAGGCTGACTGAACCAGCCTAAATCTGAAGGGCAGGCCATCAGGAAGGGCAGACTGGAAATCTAAGGCCTGGGTTAAAGCCCAAATTGTCCATAGGGACAATTTCTCCTTCATCAGGGAGGCCTCAATTCTGTTCTTATAAGTTTTCAACTGATGATCTAGGATTATCTCTTTGATATGAAGTCAACCAATTAGCAACTTTAATCGAATCCATAACATCTTTTCCAGGC
Source organism: Glaucomys volans (assembly GCA_020662805.1). NCBI lineage: Eukaryota > Metazoa > Chordata > Mammalia > Rodentia > Sciuridae > Glaucomys > Glaucomys volans. Next base: position 96,626 of record JAJEJO010054211.1, on the reverse strand, counting down.
AACACCTAGATTAGCATTTCCTTGGATAGGTGGGGAGTATAACTTAAGTATATGGACACAATGATATCATAAGCAGCCATTGACAGATTTGAGCAAGGTAGAGCTGATCATGCTTGCCTTGGTTAAAGATACCCTTTTGTTGCTGGGTGGAGGGAAAAGGAGCCGGAGACTTGCAATATTCAAATTAAAGCAGTGTTAAGTGTTTACATTAGCATAATAACATTGGATTTGAACAGGAGGGTGTATTATCATAAATATTTTAAAGTAAATGCTTATAAATAGATTTATATTAAAGTTTAAATTCAGTTACAAAAACAATGTAATATTGGCATATCAAGTAAAATTAATGTTTGATGTCAAATTTTATACTGTATCATGTTTACTGATTTTCTTAACCTTGTAAAGTTTCAATTTTCTTATTTGTGCCTTTTGTACTTCAAGAAAGGAAATCTTTTTCTGATTTCTGACTCTAAGCCCCATGCTGAAAGCTTTGAATATCTGACTTGCCTTCCCTTTATTCTTTCCCATAGCTGGTATTTCCTCCAGAAAATAAAGACCACAGAAAGCTAGGGGCAATACCCTGGAGAGTAAGCATATCTCATTTTTTTAGGAGTCCACAGCAATAACCTGCCTACAGTGAAGTGATTCTTATGGCCTGACTAAACACATGCACACTCCTGGGGAGACATAGGGGCACTCAGAGGCAGAGCAGGAGGGAGATGGCCTAGGAGGGGCTAAGCTGCATTTATCAGTGGGAGTTCTGCCCTTGGCTGGATGCAGGAATTGAAGCTGCATCCTGTGCTGGCTTCTAGAGCCTGCTGTGGGTTCCTGTAGTAGCTGGGCCTTCATCCCACTTGAAATAAATTCATGTGGCTTAAATTTGAGCTTTCCAGTATGTTCTTTACATGGCCTTGGGACATGGCAACTCTAAGCTTTGGGGCAGATCTATCCTGGAGGACTTATCACCAACTATCATTGACTTTAACCTGCTGAGTTTTATGAGGGCAACATACTCAGAGACTGAGCCTGAACAAATGGCCTCTATTATTACCAATGATTAGAATCGAACCTCTCTGTAGACCTCATGGTCCTAATCAGTAGAAGTGGGAAAAGGATTCTCTTTGCCCCTTTAGCTTCAAGTTTAGGCCAGGAAACGCCTCGGCAAATAGATGAAGACGTCCCTGTCCTGAACCCCTTTGGGACACAGCTTCCCCTTCCTTAGGATCCCATGGGAGAAGAGATTTTTTTGCAGGGGGAGCAGGGTTAGTGGGGATTGAACCCAGAGGTGTTTCACCACTGAGCCACATCCCCAGCCCTTTTGATTTTACTTTATTTTATTTTTAAAAATTTAAGACAGGGTTTCACTAAGTTGCTGAGTCTGGCCTCAAACTTTCGAACCTCCTGCCTCATCCTCCCAAACTTGGGAGGGATTACAGGGATTGGGATTGGGATTGGGATTGGGATTGGGTTGGGATTACAGGGGTATGCCAACTCACCCAGTGAAAAGAGATATTGCTAAAGTCAAATATAGAGACAAAAAAAAGAAAGAAAAGCATAAGGCAGCTGGTTTTTAAAAACAATTTTCCTCATCACACTGGAATCTCTGTCCTAGGTCTCTCTTTTCTATGGTCTTGATCCAAATCAGTGCTTTCCTGTTGGTGGAGTTAGGGTGGTAGGGGGGCAGCCTTGGTCTCTCTAGAGGCCACCTTTCCCCAAGCCCTCACCTAACTGTGTAACTACATCTATTTGCTTGTATTAGTGCAGAAATTGAGTTTCATAAATCATCATGCAGTCCACACGGGCGCTAACATCAGATAAACTGCCCGGCAGCCTAGCTGTAACAAATCACTGCTTGTTGCTGTGCCGCTCTGTGAGCCCCAAGGGAACGAGTCCATGGTGCAGTAACAAGCAGTCACGTGTCCTGGGGGCAGCCAGAGCCATGGCTTTCACCTTCCCATGCCTTGGTGCTGGTCGCTGCTGTCGTTTTAGAGGGATCCCTCCATCCATCACCAAACCCAGCTTAGCCACCCCAGGGCAGCTTTCCCTGGCCCCACCACGATTCCTACAGCAAAGAAGCATCTCAAACCATTCCTCTCCCTTTGCTCTAGTAGCACTTTTTTATTATTGTTCTTCTAGCATGATGGTTTGTATTTATTGAACAGTAAACTGTAGGCAATGGGGAGCCAAGGAATGTTTCTGAGCAGGGGAGAAACCCATTTATATTTGTGCTTCTATCAGAGGACCCTGGTGCTGTTGGAAGATGAAGTCACTGGGAGAAAACTGGAAGGTTAATCACCTGTAAAATTGTTCTAACAATATGAGAGCCTGTGAGGTTTGATCTAGCATGGAGGTGGTCGAAACAGAGACTATCTACATTGATTCTAACGTGCTTGGTGTTTTTGTAATCTGAAAATGTGATTTAGATCTCTGAATCAGTAAAACAGGGAAGGGCTGTCATGTGTGGATTGAATGACATTGGGCACATTAGGCACCTTGCCTGAAGCCTGGCACAGACCTGTCACAGTAACCCTGACCGCTTTTCCTCCTTCCTGCAGAAGCCCCGAGAGTGATGTGGAAGCAGAGCAGGGCAGTGAAATGACCAGTCACAGTGAAAGACTGGCCAAAGCCATGCAAGGCAGTGGCTTGAATGATCCTGCCACCTTACAGCTGGTGGTTAATATATCTACTTGTTCAAGGTTCAAATTTTCATCAGGACCGGCGAGTGCACCAGTTCCTACACTACAGAAGGTTGCTAAAATTCACAGAACAGAGAAATTCTTTAAGAGACGAGATCCATGATGGGTTCTACTCAAGGAAGTAGATGGATGACAGGACAGGCTCTGGTGATGCTATGTCCAATGCCCTCCCTCCTTAGGACACAAGCCATAACACCCAGCACACTCACCTGGGCAGTGGCTGTACATCCCTCCCTGTTTGCTCTGTCCATGGCTGCTTCAAGCCAGGACAGACCAGAATAAAGTCATCCTGACCTTGGCAACTCTTTAATGCTCCTGAAATCTTCACTTTCTGAAAATCAACAGTTTGGAAATAATTGTCCTTTCCCTATAGGATTTTTATTAGGATTGAGCCAGCAGGGAACTATGCCCTGGCATTATGTATGCACCCTAAACCCAGGTGTTGGCTAAAGAGTGTTCTTTTAAAAACACTAACTTGAACCTTCTGCTTATGCCTGAAGACAGCTTTCCATAACCCTTGCAAAAGTTCACATTCTTCAGCAGGACTTATAGGGTCGAGCAAACTCTGGCCCTATTTATTGTGTCAGCCTGATTTTGCATCATCTTCTGCCTGGCTCTTTGGATCTCAGAATTGTTGATCTTCTTATAAGTTCACACAGGATGCCAGGACCTTCCTGACTGAAGAGAAGTGGAGTATTTTTGAAATCAGAGCCTATAGGTCTTGTTCATGAATAGGATGGCCGAGGTGAAGGACAGAGAGGAGGCAACAGGGACAGTAAGGGAGAAAATCCTGGGAGAAATGGAGATTTCAGCATCTGTTAAATTATTTCTTAGCTGTGCACAGAGACTCACAATTGTAATCCCAGTGACTTGGGTGGCTGAGGCAGGAGGATCACAAAGTCAAGGCTAGCCTGGGCAACTTAGCAATGACCTATCTCAAAATAAATAATAAATTGGGCTGAGGGTGTAGCTCAGTGGTAGGATATCCCTGGGTTCAATCCCTAGTGCTTCAAAAAATAAAATTATTTTCAAATGAAAGAATTCCTGATTCTTAGCTCTGATTGGAGCCTTATGTTGGGTGCTCCAGAGTGATCTGGTATTCTCCTTTCTAAGACTCCAAACTCTTACCATTCATTATTATTCATTCAAAACATTTCTCTCCACTAGATCTGAGGGGAGGAACCCACTTGTCTTGTTTTACCTGGTTTCTCCAATGCTTTGCACAGTGCCTGGCATATAATTGTAATATGATAAATCCTAACATAATATTATAATAATCTAGCATGTAGTATAATAATATCAACAACAAACAACACTTAAGGAGTACTCTTTCTGTGCCATATACTATTCTGAGTATTTTCCATGTATTCATTCATTGACTTTTCACCACAATCCCCTGAAATGGATGCTATTATCATATTTGACAGATATGCAAACTGAGGCACAGAGAGTAAGCAAATTTGCTTGAAGTCCAGGTTACATGGTTAGCAAATACCAATCAATGCATTAACAAAGATCATTTACAAACAATATGCTGTTTGTGCTTCATATCACCACAGTGAAGTAGGTAGGTATTGTGTTCCCAGTTTAGGACTCAGGAAAGTAAGGTGTCTGTACTGAAAAGTGGGAAGGCAGGATTTTGAACCACCCAGAATCTGAGAAAGGCTCTATTATGCAGAAAACATAGCACATGGTGGGCGAGAGTATTTCCTCTGGGGCCAGGCTGGCCTGGTTTGAAACCCATTTCTGCTACCTGCTAGCTGTGTATCTGAGAGAAATTGGCCAATTTACTTAAACTCTTTGGGCTCAGTTCCCCCATCTCTTCATTATGGTACTTCAAACAGTGCTGTCTTCATGAGGACTGGATGGGATAATATTTGTAAAGTGCATAGAAGAGATATAGAGGGAAAGGAACTAGTCCGTACAGAAAATGCCAAAGAGAGAGGGTTCTCCACTCCTCAAGTGTTCCCTGTACACATTCATCCTGGACTAAGATGAATCCTGGACTAGACTCAAAGAATTGCTGGGGTTATGGTTGACTCTAATCAAATTCACCCCTTCCTGCTCATCAAACATGTCATGTGATGAGGAAGAAACAGGGCAAAATCCTGGGGAGTCTCTTGGAGAAATGAGAGAGCTTTTACATGCTAGAAGTTCTAAAAGATGATATATATAATTCCAAAGCTAAAAAAAAAAAATCAGGCATCTTTTGTGATTGAAAGAAAACCCTTTCCAATCATTTCTAAGACAACCTTTCAATTTTCTGTGATTTGAGGATCAAAGAGAATAGGAAATATTAAGCTGTTCACTTCTTTCTACTTTTATCCTCCCACCAATCAGAAGAGAAGCATAGGTCACTTTGATTTTCTTTCTTTTTTCTTTCCTTTTCCAGACCTCTGGTAGAGGTGTTAATGAAAAGCAGATTGGTCAAGTCCCAGCGTATCAGGAAGAGATAGAAAAGGGATAAGAATTCAGGGTAATCAGGCCTGATTTTTGAAACTGACTTAACATTTAGCTATCTGAAAACTGGGCCCTTCCATCTTTGAAGAGCCTTCTCAGAGATGCATTCTTTTTGGTCAGGCAATGAACTGAGTGACATCAGCCCTGGTCTCCACTCTCACGACATAAATGATTACTCATCCAATTCCTCATGAGTAACTGAGTAAATCTGCCTTCAAGAAAGAACTGTCCTCATCTGATACATGATCCAAGTCAAAATATTTGAAATACAATTTGAAACTGTGGTCTGGCATAACCCACACCATTCAGGGCTAGATACTCGCAAGCTGACGCAAAATGTGTAATCCACTGGTACAATTTTTGCCGAGGGCTGGTGGATATGCAAATTACTGCAGTCTTTCCAGAAAGCAATTTGGAAATACAAATCAAGAGGTTTAAAAATGCTCCTACCCTTTCACTCAGTAATTTCAGTTTTAGGAATTGAACGGGGCTGAGGATGATGTACAGGTTGTTCCCTGAAATGCTATTTGCAACTATGAAAACAAAATGGGAATGAAAGGAAATATCCAACCATTTGAAAATTGTTTACATCATATTTCAACCAACAAATATGTGATTGTCTAATGAAATATTTAATGGCAAGGGAAAAACATTACCAAGAGGAACAAAGATGGGGAAAATCCAGGCTTCCAAAGTACAAGCAATATAATTCTAATTTTGTTAATTCTTCCCTCCCTCCCTTCCTGTGTTCCTTCCATCCATTCTTTATTTCTCAATATATCTAGTGAAATTATGCCTAGAAAAATAACTGAAAATAAATAGTTACAGTACTTTTCTATATTGGTCTTATGGATGTTTTTCATCTTTACACTTTTCTGTACTTTCCAAATTTCCTATAAGGAGTATGGGCTACTTTAGAAAGAGGAAAACAGTTGGAATATCCTCTTCAGAAACAAAAACCAACCCTTTTCTCATTGAACTGCAAAAACCTCCTCACTGCGTATTCTCCTTCTTTTTCCCTCTCCTCCCTGCCACCCCTACCCCTAGTCTCCCACTGGGGATCTAACCCAGGACCTTGTGCATGCAAGTATTCCACCACTGAGCTACATCCTCAGCTCTCTCTTCTTCAATTCTTCTACTACATTGTCAGCCATATCAATTTTTCTGACTCATTCCTTTCATTGTGTTATTCTTTGCCTTAAGAGATTATCTGACTTCTTACTACATATGTAAATATCAGCTAAACTCCTTAAGTTGAGCTTCCAGGCCTTTGGCAATCTGATCCTGGTATACTATCTGTATATTTTTGCTAGTCATTTCTTTTTAAATTCCCATTCAACAGGTATTTGTGAAGCACCAACTCTGCGCTAAGCTGGCTCCACACTTCCTTTTCATCTCTCCACCTACAGCCTCTGTTCTTAATCAGTGTCACAGGTTCCCACTTTCAAGCCTCTGTGTCTCCTTATACTCCTTGCTGGACCCACTTTAGAAGACCCATCCTCTCAGACACTTATCTCCCCAACTGGAATGTACCCCTAGGGCCTTGAACAAGCGTATTCACCTCTCATTGCTTTAGGCTTTCCTTTTGTAGAATGACAATTGTAGTAATAATATATACTCCATACATTGTTGTGAAGATTGAAAGCACTATTATGTGTACAAGGCTTAGAATAGTATGACACAATTTAAGAGATCAAGATATGTTCCCTATTTGTGTTAACAGATTGTAAATTCCTTCACCATGGGACCCTTGTCTCCTTTCACTTTACAATTTCCATGGGACCTAGCATCTTGCTTTGTCTCCAGTTGGGTACTCAATAGATGATTGTTGAATAAATGTTTAGATTATGATTTGGCCCTTGAAAGTCCTCCCCAGCTTGTGTTTGAACACACGGTCCCCAGGTGGGGTTTTTAGGCAATGATTAAATCATGGTGCTGTAACCTCATCAGTGGATGAATCCATTGCTGGATTAATAATTTGAATGGGTGGGAACTGTAGAGAGGTGGCATGGCTGAAGGAAGTAGATCACGATGGTCATGCCTTTGTCCTTTATCTTGTCCCTGTCTCCTCTTTTGCTCTCTGGTTCCCAGAAACCGTGACATGAACAGATTTCCTCTACCACACTCTTCCACCATGATTTCTGGCTCAACTCAAGCCCACAGCAATGGAGTTGGCCAGCCATGGAAAGAACTTCTGAAACCTTGAGCCCAAATAAACTTTTCCTTCTCTAAGTTGTTCTTGTCAGGTGTTTTGGTCACAGAGATAAAAAAAAAAAACTAGCACAGTATACATGAATGGCAGTTGCTATTGACTGAATGTTTGTCTTTCTCTCAAATTCATATGTTGAAACCTAAACCCCAAGGTGATGATAATTTGAGGTACAGCCTTTAGAAGGTCATTAGGTTACAAGAGTGAAACCCTCATGAATGAGATTAGTTTCCTCATAACAGGGAACCCAGAGAGCTTCCTAGCCCTTTCTTCTATGTGAGAAACCAGCAGAAAATGGTAATCTTAGAGCCATGAAGGGGGCATGAGATCTGCCAGGGTCTTGATCTTAGACTTCCCAGCCTCTAGAAATGTGAGAAATTTCTGTGGTTTATAAGTCTAGTTTATGGTATTCTGTTGTAGTATCCAGAGCAGACTAGGACAATAGTTATGTGAAGTCTTTATTGACCATTTTCCTCTCTTGGACACCCTGTGACTATGAATCACACCCATGTCACTCATGTACTCAATACCAATGCTAATCATTGTGATTATGGATGGACCCTGTGCCGTAGCTGTGCAACTCAGCACCAAATTTGTTCTGTTCCTGAAGTATTGTGGGGGTGGATATTTAATAATCCTGCTCACAGGTTTTTATACTGTTCTCATTTTTCAGAGGCAAATTGCAAAATAGCTACCTTACATTTTCCAACCTTACTAATTTTCTTGGCCAAAAGCCTGAAGAAAATTGCATTAAGCCTCCCACTTTAAGCCCACACATTGTACTATCCCAAATGAATGTCATTAACCGTGGCGAGCAGACTGCAGGGAGACTGCCTTTGCAACTCATTTGAGAATTAGAGAAAAGTAAACAAATGGTAAAAAATAACCAATTTATTTGAGTATCCAGAAGAACCAGGTGCCATGATAACTCTTCATACATTTATTCTGTTGAAAATATTAAATGCATTTTGAAGCTGTATGAGCACAGTCAGATCTGTTTGTCCCTCTAAGCTTTGGCTTTGGTTTCCTTGTCCACATAATCTCCTGCCCAGATACTTCTGTTCTCTGCCCCCATCTGTCAACTGTCTGCCAGAAAATCCTGCTTGTATGTATAGAGGAGAGTTAATTATATCCTGTTCCCCACCTTTTTTTCTCCTGTGTCTCCACCACTCGCTCAGCTGCCCAAACCTGACACTTGGGAGTCACCCTCCTACCTTCCTCTCAACTCATTCTTAATTCATCATTAGATCTGTCCATTTCAGCTATTCAATATCCCCCCATCCTTTTCTGGCTCTCCAGATTTACTGCCAAGACTTCGGTTCCAGCCACTTTCAAGTCTCATCTGCTTAATGGCAACAACTTCTCAATTGGTCACCCACTCCAAACCTCTCCATCTTGCCTAATCTATTGTCCTCCGTATAGTCCATGATCTTTCCAAAATGAAACAGTGACTTTGTCACTCACTGGCTTTTAAACCCTCAGTGGCTGTCTGAACTCTGTCTATGCCATCTTGGCCCCTGCTTCTTTCTCCAGCCTCATCTCTCCAATCCATAAGCTTTTCCTCTGCACACTTGAACTTTATGCAGCACATGAGCGGTTTTCAAAGTGTAGGCTGAGGAGCCATCGGGTTTCCTGTCAAGGTGTCTGAGAGCAAAATATTTTCTTAATAATACAGAGACATCATTTGTTTTATCCATTTTTATTCTCTCATGAGTCTACGATGGCATTTCCTGAGATTATGTGATGTGTGATATTGCAACAAATTGAATATAAAATAGGTATGAGAATTCAGCTGTCTTCTATTAAGCCAGACATTAAAGACATTATAATACAAAGAAATGTAAACATGTTCCAGTTTCTCACTAAATTTTTTTGGTTTGGAAAGGTATGTTTATTTTTCAGAAAAGATATGCTGTTATGTTAGCACAGAATAGGTTTATTATTTCAAACTAATTTAAATAAATATTTTAACTTTTTACAGTTTTAAATTTTAATGTAAAAATACTGAAATATTCCCACAAAAACAAAATCCTTTTGGGCTCCTCAATAACCTTTAACACTATAAAGCGGTCCTGACACCAAAAAGTTTGAGAACCACTGCTCCAGCTAGTGGAACCACCTAGAGTATGCTAAAGTGTCATTCGCATTCTCTCTCTGTCCCTTTGGGCTTCTATCTAAGCACTCTTTTTTGACAGGGATAACTTCCCCACCAACCATAACCTTTTCTTCACTCCCCTTTGTCTGCTTACCTCTCCTGCAGGTTTCAGTACTCAGTGTGAGTCTCCCCTCAGTGCAAGCCTGGGCAGCTACAGGGCTATTTTTTTTTTTTTTTTAACTGAAGGCCTCCCGTGTGCATAAAGAGGTAGGCATGGTGATAACAGCTTTACCTACATTCTCTCTTCCTCTGAGTTAGGAAGAGGCAGGGAGGGCCAGGAAGGAACAAAGAAAATTGTTTCTGTCCAGAGCTAAGGAGAGTTAAGCACAGTGAGGTTTAGGAACCACTCAGGCCACACAGCTAAGGTGTGGCACACTTGACTTGAATCTATCTGCTTCCCACTTTGTCATTCGGCCTTGTACTTTAGTATCTGCCTGGTGCCGGGCTGGAAAATGTTCAACACGGCCTTTCCAGGAGGAATGAGATTTGTTTGTACTGTAAATACCCCTGTGGTGACCAGTTCCAAGCTATATGCCATCACTGAACATGGAGATGGGACGAGCTGTGGTGTGTGCCTAGAGCTCCTCCACTATTCAGACATGAGACATAAAATACTCAAGAGTGGGGATGATGTAGAATGTAGTAAAATGATTAGGAATTATATTGATGAATTCTGAGTATTAGGGATTTGAGTATATTTGTTTTAAATATAATTTATTTAATTGTAAATTTATCTAATCTAACTTTTAAAATAGTGATCACATTTGGAAGCCAGCTCATAAGACTCCTGAATATTCAACAACTGGCTCTTAGACTCAGAATTAACCATTCAACCAGATGCTCAGGTCCTACTTTAAACTTGATGACTCTACCTCCCCAGGGTGGACCCATGCAATTGTATTTTTACCAAGCCCCTCAGATTCTTCAGGAGCAGAAAAGATCATCTGTCCATTCAATTATCCAATCCACATTAATTAAGGGCTTATCATAAAGAAGAATGAAATTGTGGCATTTGCCAGTAAATGGGTAGAACTGGAGACTATCATGCTGAGTGAAATAAGCCAATCCCCCAAAATCAAAGGTCAAATGTTCTCTCTAATATGCAGATGCTAACACACATATAAGGGAGAGGGGAGGGAAGAATAGAACTTCATTGAATTAGACAAAGGGGAAAGAAGGGAAGCGAGGAAGAATGGGAATAGGAAAACAGTAAATGAACCAACATAACTTTCCTATGTTCATATATGAATATACCACCAGTGAAATTCTACATCATATACAACCACAAGAATGGGATCCTAATTAGAATAAATTATACTCCATGTATGTATAATATGTCAAAGTATACTCTACTGTCATGTATCTAAAAAGAACAACAACAAAAAAGAGAGGCAAAAAAAAAAAAAAAAATAAGGGCTTATAATGTACCTTCCAATAGACACTACTTCAAAGTGCTGAGAAGATAATACTAAATAAAACAAAAAAATTCTCTGTTCTCACAGAATTGTGTTCAAGAGGGAAAAAGATTGCACAAACACAGAGGCAAAAAAATATGTATAATAAGCCATGTGCCATGGCCCAGATCTGTAATCTCAGCAAATCAGGAGGTGGAGGCAGAGGAATCATAAGCTTGAGACTAGCTTTAACAACGTTGTAAAACCCTTAGCAACTTAGTGTCCCTGTCTCAAAATAAAATAAAAAGAGAACGATGAAGTGGCTCAATGGTAAAGCACTCCTGGGTTCAATCCTTAGGTAGCAAAACTCTGAAGAATATCCCCCTCTGGATTAGGGGCCCATTGCATACTCCAGGATCCAGAACCTGCCTCCTCCTTCCCATTGTGTCCCATGTCATGGCCTCCCCAGATTCCTGCCTGTCCTTTGTAGAAGTTCCAAGTCCTAGAGAGACACCATCCTTTCCCACTGTATTCTAGAGATGCAAGAAAGCTACTTGGGAATTTTTTTCTGATGCTTCCAGAAAATTGTTTGGTCTGTTACTGGGATCTGAAGTCCCAAGAAGCTTTTCTGCTTCACTTCTGACAAAGTCAGCCACAAAGGGATCAGTTTCACTCCATCAACGGGGTATTGCATTTCCAAGAATCATTTAGTTTTTTGTTTGCTTATTTGTTTGTTTTGTGTGTGGTGCTGGAGATTCAACCCAGATCCTCATGCATGTCAGGCAAGAGTTCTACCACTAATCATACCCCCAGCCCGTACTTCTTATTTTTGACCTGTGCAAAAATGTTGGTTTCTTATTTTAATTTAAGAACAAACTCTGACTTAATATTTCTCAGGCATGTGCTCTCCCTTGGGGTAGGCATGTACTCATGAAGCAGAGTACAGGGCTGTGCTCTTGGTTTATGGTGATTTAGAGCAGGGCTTTTAGAATTAGGCAAACGTAGTTCTGTGCCTTACTAGGTGTCTGTGCCCTGGGAACCTTTCTGAGTCTTAAATTCCTCTATAAAATGTGGCTTCACTAACATGTGTTCATTCAGCACCTACTAAGTTCAGACATGGTGCTAGACATTAGGGATATACTAGCGAGCAGCAGTTACACACAGCCTCATGCTCATGAATCTTATACTCCATCTAGCTGGAAAATTGTTAAGCAAATAATGCCAGAGGAGAAGGACAGATTACAATCAGAGCTTACAGTGGAAATATAACCCACTCTGCACAACTAGGGAAAGCTTACCTGAAACAGTCAGGGTTAAACTGAATTAGGCAAATGAGATATAAGTGAGTAGGCTGTGAGGAAAGAGGAAAGTGACTGGGTCTTTCATTGAGCCGTGGTTTAAAACAGATCTCTTTTTGTAAGAGGTTTGATGAGATGCCCTGTGACTTTGTGAACCAGGTGATACAGAGTGAAGAGCTTGGGACAAAGCAATTCTTCCCACTTCTGTATGAGACCCTCTACATTTTCCAGCATTGTGAACTACATCAAGTGTATTTGGCTTTGGACCCTCAGTTGGGGAATTCAGTAACTCTGGAAGAATGTGGCAGATGCCAAGTGAGTTTGTAGCTGGTTGACCAGTTGTTTTAGAGTTGCAGCCAAATGGAATCTCAGAAATTTTGGGGGGATATGGGAGTGTTGTGTGCTACATTACCAGGTAAGGGTGATAATGGGGACTGTCTCATGAATTTGAGACAATCAAAAGGGTAACACATGACGCTAGCACAGTCATACCCAGAAGCAAAAGCTCTAGCAGCTCCATTAGTATTTGATAATAAACTGGTCATCCAGAATATGATTCTGTTAACATTTTCATACCATCAAAATGAAATCATTTTACAAACATAAACTCATATGCTACACGGAATGACACCAAAAACAAATGTTTTTGTTTTCTACTGCTCTATAATAAATTAACACAAACACAGCAGCTTAAATAACATATATATAATGGTTCAGTTTCTGTGAAGCAAGAGTCTGGGGAATAATCTTCTTCTAAGGTCATTCAGGTTGTTGGTAGAATGCATTTCCTTGCAAGGGTGTCACTGCAGGGCCCACGTTTTTGCTGTTTGTTGGCTGGGGGTGTCCTCAGGTCCGAATGGCTATTCCCAATTCCTATCCATGTAGGCTTCTCCAGCATGGCTGCTCACAACAGCAAGCTCATACGAGAGTCTCCAGTCTGACTGCAAGAAAGAGTTTTATATAATGTAATATAATTGTGGGGATGACATCCCATTGCCTTTGTCATATTCTACTAGTTATAAGCAAATCACACTCAAGGAGAAAGGATTACACACAAATGAACACTAGGAGATGGGAAGCCCTGGGGGTTACTTTAGGTATATGCATGGTCATGCTGTAAGGAAGAAACTTGTATAAAAAATGAGGAAACCAGGGCCGTTGGCCAAGTTCACAAGGTCAGCAAGCAGAACAGCCTGATTTTGCTTTCAGATGGTCTGACCCCAGAGCCTATGTTCCTGACCTCTGGCCTCTGTCCACACTTCACTGAAGAGAACTCTGTCTGGATTCCTCCTTTCAAAAGCTTCCCAATTTCTTTATCTTGAGTTGTTGGCATTGTCCATCTTCAAAAAATAATACTGGTGGTCTGTGCTTCCATCATAGCTTTAAATACACTTCACAGAGCACAGAAAAGTGTGGAAGACAACTGGATCATCACTTTCCAGATATGAAATGGGTTTTGTGGGGATAGATCACACTAGTACTCCAGAATAGAAATGGGGATCTGGCTCCAGTCTCATGATAGTGCCATGATGGACACTTTCTGAAAAGCATGCTATGTTGTATTCTCCTAGATAGTAATGAAGGCATCACAGCGTGACAGGATAGTAAGGAGGCTCCCATATTCCCTAGCCTGAGTTCTCCAGGCATAATTGGGCCCAAATAGAATTTTCTAATCAGTTTCCAATATATAAAAAATTTTAGGTTCTCCATAAAAATTTTTTAAAAAATGTTGACATTGGGCCCAAATTCCCAATAGAGCTGAGGAGAGACTACTTCCTGTAGATAGGGCATAATCTCCCCACACTCCATCATGCTATGCTCCCTACTTGTCCATGGTGGGCCTTGGGTTTGAGATCCTCTCATTTTAAAGATAAAAATCTCAAAAGTTTCCCGAGCCCCCACCCCAACTAGTTAAGCATGGCAGAACTGATATTAAAGTTAAAGAGTGCCCCTACTGTAGGGCAGTAGGCTCTTTCCCTCAGGTGGACATTGTCAAGCAACAGTTCCAAACAAGTGAAGAACTGCCTTGTCCTCAAATAGCCCGGCCTCACAACACTGCTAAATTCATGTTTAAATTGCACTGGGAACAAATACATTTCACAATGTTCAGCTCCAGGTTGCAGAGAAAAACATACTAATAGAGAGCTGCAATTACAAGTAATTTCCCTCCAAATCCCAGTCTTTCTCTCCCACTCTGGATTAATGACTACCTTCACAAAGAGGCCACAAGAGCTTTCAGAGCAAAAAGAGTAACAGGAGGACATGCATTAACGTGGCAGGCTGGTCACCCCCATGCCTGAATGTAGAGCTTTTAGAGATGGAATTTTAAAGATGTGCTCCTTCTGCAAATATCAGGTAAACACAATTTTCAAGAGTCCAGAGGCAGTGGGTGTTGGGTAGAAGGACATTTGCATTAACCATGGAAGGCTTATCTAGGGCAGGTAAAGAAGGAAGGAAACATCAATCTAATTCAACAAATGGGTTGAGGACTTACTGTGTGTCAGGCATGGTGGACAATATCTTCATAGGGGTTACTCTATTTCATTTGCACAACTCAAAAGGTCAGATAGCAAATAAAGAAAGCATTAACTTCACATTTTCTGACTCTGGGTTCATTTTGGATCTGGGTGAGATCCCAGCTCCTGCAATCTCAGCAGTGACCTTGGTTACTGATTTGCCTGTTCTGAACTCCCTCAGCTTCTCAACTGTTAAATGCCTTATGCTAGATGCTCAATACAGTTATGACTGTTTTAAAATGAGGCCATGTGTTTCCTCACTGAGATTTATATTAAATAAAATTGAAAACGTACTGGATTGGTGTCAGAAGATTTGGATTCTAGTTTTTCCTGCTGAGACACATAAGGAAATTATCTGTTTTTTTTTAAATAATTAAAAAATATACAGATGCATGATGCTATAATGCAACCTATACTAAAGGGTATAAAACAAAAAGTGGGCCTTCTTTCCTCACTAACCTGCACTGCCCTCCTCATAGTCAATAACTATAAATGATTATTTGAATACCCTTTAAGAAGAGTTCCCAATTAGGTATCCATGACCCCCTACTCCCAGACACTCACGCATACGCTAACTCTTAAATGGAAGAAATTTTAAAAGAAATCTTGGGAGATATCCAGCGCTGGTCCATACCATCTCATTCTCTTAACAAAGCTGGATCCCTTATTGATGATCATTCGGTCAATTTCTTTTATTAATAATAGTAACAGTTAATGTTTATAAATTGTTCATAACGTGCCAGGCACAATCCTAAGAATTTTTTGTGTTAATTCTTTTAATACTTGCAAAAATGCCATGTAGAAGTCTTGGAGATATCTCATTTTACATCTGGGGACAAGGATGTCTAGAGAATGTCAATATCTGCCCAAGGTCGCACAGTAATTGGTAGAGGTGAGAGTCCCACCCAGGTGGACTGACAGCAAAGTGGAGAGTGAACTCATCTGACAACAACTGGCACATTCTGAGACTTATTTTAATTTCTGTTTATCTCCCTTGCTAGAATTATGAGCTTCTGAAAGGTAGGGACTCTGTACCCCAGGGCTTGGTTCAGAACCTGCATATTGTCAATTCTTCAGAACATTTGTGAACAAATTGTTGAAAACCAGGGAAGACATAAGAGAGGCGGATATTTTGCATATGAGTTGGGTCTTAAAGGGTGAATAAAATTTCAATAAATGGAAAAAGGAAGGAAAAGCATCTTGAGCAAATGAATAGCCAAGAACATTGGTTGTTTGAGAGGGAAGAAATGGTCCAGGCTGCTTGGGGAATGGGTGTGGAGTATAGAGTTTCCTTCCCAGAGGAGATTGGGAAGAAAATATGGAGGCAGAATATGGGAAATGTCAATGCTATTCTGCATTTGTGAGATCTTCTCCAGGCTACACCACTGGCGTAGAGGACAGAATTGATGAACCTGTGAACTCACCTGTGCATATCAAAATACTGGCTTCAAATAGCAACATTTATTGAATCTTGGATTGCAAAAATTGTATTTATCTCCACACTAGGTTTATTTCCTCCACTTTTTTTTTTCACTTTTCAATGCTAAATGGATGACAGGTCTGAGGGTCAGTATCAGTAGTATGGAAAAGCATCCTATCAGTGCAGTGGGGATATTTTCAATTTTCATTTATTTTCATCCTTCCCAACACCCTGAATTCACTAAGTCTGACATATTTCTTTTTCCATGCTCTAGGTCTGTAAGTCTAAGTTTATAGATGTAGCTTATAAATGTACTATTTGAATTCATTTGTATGCCAACATACCTCAGAGGATTTGTTGCACTTCCATTAATCTTGAAATTCATGAAGTTCCTTGGACATCTGACAACACATCATATTTTAAATATATGCTACCATTTTTCTAAGGCACTTGAGTGTTGATCCTGGCTAATGTATTTAATCAAATTCAAATTAGAAATCTGTTCCAACAGCCCCTCTTATAGATCAGCACTGCCTAACAGGAATACAAAATGAGTCACAAAGATGAGTCATATACATATAATTCTGAATTTCCTGATAACCATATTAAAAAAGTAAAAAGAAACACAAAAGTAATTTTAATAATATTTTTCATTTAACCCATGACATTTATCATTTAGCTTGTAGTAAACACAAAAATGATGAGATGTTCTATATGCATTCTTTTCATACTAAGTTCAGACTATTTATTTATATTTACAGTACATCTTACTTTGGACTAACCACATTTCAAGTGCACAAAAATCACATAAGGCTAGGACTCTGTGTTGGATAGTGCAGAAGAAAGGCTATACATTCCAGTTCCTCAAAACACTGTTCAATGAAGCACATCCTCTTTCATCCATCTAAGCAGTAGTCATGCATCTGTGGATTTTGGAGGGCTGGCCCTGAGAGATCATCTTGTGCAAATCTTTGTATTATGGTCAAGGGAGCCAAGATCCACAGAAGGGAAGAGTCTGGATAGTTCAGCCATCCTTCCTCTTGTACTGGTGCAGACTCCACCCTATGGAGCATGTCCATAGCGTTTAAAGAGGAGAGTCAGAGAAGGTCTGAACTGAGAACCAAAAACGAGGATAATACCTCAGCTAACAGAGCTTATGGAATTAGATAACGTGAACTTGGAAGGTGACGTGACGGAAATGGCTAAAGCATTCACCTATCTTCTCTTCTTCCCTGGTAACAAAACCCTGAACTCAGCAGGGCACACATCTGCTTAGAAAAAAGATGGCATGTCCCAATCTTCCTTGAGGCCAAGCAAAGGACGGGCATGGGATAACTCCTGACAATATGATGCAGGGGAATGATGAGTGTGACCCCAAGGAAGTGTGCGTGAGGGCAGAGAGCAATGCTTTCTTTTTTTTCTACCCCTCCTCCTTCTTACTGACTGGACTGTGTGAGTCATGGTTGGAGTTTCAGCAACCATCTTGAATCATGAAAGGAAAGGACACAAAGTGGATCAAGAGACATGAGTCTGAGTCTGGGTCCCTAAAATTGTGGAGTACCATCCTGGACCCAGATAGACTCGTTATAGACTTCTTGCCTGCAAGACAAAAATAAACTTCTGTTTTGTCTAAGTCACTGCTATTTTAGATTTTTCTCTTACTTGTAGCTTAACCTATACACCTTCACCCTCAATGTCTTCCTTGTCTTGCACCACATCTTCTCCTTCCTCCTACCACAGGCTGGATGAGCTGCCCTTCTTGTGTCCCTGTGACCTGACATAAGCACCACCATCACAATTACCTACCACACTGTGTTGTGATTATTTTTGCAGGTTTCTCAATTTATTCATTGCATTTATATGTATTTATTGATCACTTGCAGCAAATTGTCCACTTTCTACTCAGTATTAGCGTTGCTCCTTCTACATTCTTCTTTGTGACCCAGATTCCCTTTTCATAAATCATTCTGTGTAGGCTATCTGACAATAAGAGACTCTAACATAAGGTTTGGAGGGATGAAGAGACGAAAGTCTTATTAAATGGGGCAGCATTTGAAAACAGGCAGCTGGAGTCATCAGTGGGAGCCCTGCACTTGAGGATTTTTTCATGCAGCCTCTTGACCTTTGTTTCCCTAGCCCTTCAAACATCTGTATAAGTCTGATTCCTTGTACTAAATCTTCCTAGACTCAAATTGTCTACAGTAGTTTCTATTTGCTATCATGCCACCTATTACATGCAGTGGCATAGAATAGTTAGAATGGTAATGAACCAGGAAAAACCATCCCTCACGTCATGGAATATCTTGTCTTCTCTGAGACTGTTTCTTACCTGTCTTTGCCCCATCCCAGACATGGTGCCCTACATACAGCAGATTCTCAATAACTGTCCACAAAATGAACTCTGGCTTAGATGGCCTACAGTTGTCTCCTGAAGTTAGGCATAGTGAAACAAAGGCCTAGACAGATGAAGTGGCTGGCCCATGAGCCCACAGCTTAGTAACAGTCAAGTGAGCTTCAAATTCCTATCTTCCAATTCTTCAGTGCATGACTTTTTCTATGAGATTCCAGGGAAGAGAGAGCTTTTGATGACAGCTTCAGGTTTCTGCAATCAAAACTGATGAATCGTTTTCTGCCACTTTTATAGAATTTAAGTGATTTTTCTTAAAAGGGAAAACCAAAATAAAAACTAAGTTTCTTCCACTTAGAAACACTGGGAAATTGGGAAACACAGCAAGGGGAAAATTCTGCCCCAACTAGCAGTCTGGCCAGGGCAGTGCTCATCTGCCTGCAGGCCAGACAATGCCTCTTCCCTGGAGATACAGGTGCCCTGGTGATCAGTGGCACCAGCAGAGGTCTCATCATAGGCAGCCCAGTCTGGGAAACGGTCTCCATGATGATGAGCTGAACTTCCCTTTCCTTGAAAACTGTATTGTATTCATTGTTGCTTGTTGTAGATGAGAAAAGGGATTACTAAGGAAAATACTAACCTCTAAAAAGGGAAGGACATGTTTTTAATATTGCAGGTAATGCTTAGTAACAAATAAGAATATTTCAAGGTAGGAAATGTTGGAGTTTAGGGGAAGGTGGGAAAGAAGAGGAAAAGAGAAATAGTGGGGGTTGGGATGAATAAGATCAAAGAACAATACATGCATGTATGGAAATGTCACTGTGAAACCTATTAATTCATACAATTAATGTTCTTGAACAATTGTAAATAAATTACTGTCCTTAAAAAACAAAACATTTGCTTTGCAAAAGGTGGAAAAAGATGCAAAAGATGGAAAGACAATCTAGGAGATGGGAGAAGATATTTGAAAATCTCATCTGAAAAAGGAGTAGGATATAGAATGTATAATGAACTCTCGAAACAGCTATAAAAACAAGCAATCGAATCATAAAATGAGCAAAAATCACATACATTTCATTGAAGAAGATATTATATTTAGATGATAAATAAGCATATGAAAAGATGTTCAACATTATTAGATATTAGGGAAATACAAATTGAAAACAATAAGACATAGCTACACAATTATTAGAACTGCTAAAATTAAAAAAAAAATAGTTATGAGACCAAGTCAATAAGGATGCAGAGAAATTAGATCACTCACACATTGCTGGTGAGAAAATAAAATGTTACAGCCACTCTGAAAGTAGTTCAGCAGCTTGTTATAAAACTAAACATGCAACTACTATATGACCCAGCAATGTACTCTAGGGCAATTATCCCAGCGAAATGAAACTTTATGTTCACATAAAACTTGTAGGTGAAAATTTATAGCAGTTTTATTTGTAGTAGTCCAAAACTGAAAACAACCCAGATGTTCTTCAATGGATGAATGATTAAACAAACGATGGCATATCCATGCCACTCAAGGGCAATAAGGAATGAATTATTGATATACATATCATAGTGAATGAATCTCAAGAGGATTTGCTGAGTTTGAAAGCCAAGCCACAAAGGTACATCTTCATGATCCCATTTGTATAACATTTTTGAGATGACAAAATTATAGATATGGAGAACAGATTAGTAGCTACCAGTGTTTAGGGCCTGAGGTGTGGGTGGAAGGAGGTGATGTGATGGAATCCTTCTGCATCTTGATTGTAGTAGCAATATCACGAATCTACAAATGTGATAAGATTGCATAGAACTAAACGTGTACACACACACACACACACACACACACACACACCAGGACATATAAAACTGGTGATACCTAAATATGATTGCTAGGTTGTTTCAGGTCAATTTCTTGCTTTTGATATTTACTGTAGATGTTCAAGATGTTGCTATGAACAATTTAGAAATAACTTTGGAATAATTATTTTAAATAAAAGGTTTAAATAGACCATAATTGTAATATGCTTTATCTTCAGAAAACATTCTGAAATGTAACAGATTTAACAAGTCTGGTGAGGAGAGTGTGTGCCACAAAGTTATTATCAACTCCCATGTAAGGACGTCGGCCTTCTGGCCCAAAATCCCAATACAGAATTGTCAACTTTTACAAACTAAGCAAGTAGAACCTTCCCACATCCATAAATACAAATAATACTCTTTTCTTTCACTTAAGCAGAACTAAAATTATTTTTCTTCTTTTTCTCTTATAGTTTACAAAGTGTTTTCACAGCCCATTCTTTTTTTTCCTAGCCATATGATATGGCAGACAGAGCAGAACTTTTTATTCCCCATGCACAGATGGGGAAACTGAGGCTGAAAGAAGTGACTTGTTTAGTCATGAGACGAAAAAATAATGAAGTAGGGAGTCAATTGTGAAATATAAACATTCTGATTCCCAACTGACGGTGCTACTGGAAGATGAGGACAAAGTTTTAGGATTCTCAGAGAGTAGTCTGGTGTGGGGCCAAGGACAATGATGGACTGGAAGTCCAAAGTCTTGGACTGGTCAGAGAGTCAGGCCCAAACTTAACTTGAATATGAACTAGAGGCACCGGGTGAGAGAGCTGCTTCTCAGTTCTGGGAAATGAAAGCGTGGAGGCTTCTGACAGATTTTGCATTTGTTGAGTCTGCCTTAAATTTTTATGTGTGACTCTGCTAAGCAGAGGAGAAATCCAGGCAGAGTGTAGGAAAGGTGCAGATGTGGGAGGTAAGGGATGATCTGGGTGGGAGAGAGGATGGGGTGGGGGATCCAGTGTCCTCTCTTTCTGACCTCAGCAGTGCTCACAGTTGTATTACCCAAACAGAACCCCCTCCCCTTTCTGGAACTCCAACAATACGAATGTTGGGACTTTGGTTATAGTCACACAGATGCTGGAGACTCTTTATTTCTTTTTGTTCCATTTTCTTACTGTTGTTCAGTTTGGGTGACTTCTATTTATCGATCCTCGAGTTCACTGAGTCTTTCTGTCATCTCCACTCTTCTATTGAGCCTATGAGGTAAAAGTTCTTTTATAGTTAATTGTTTAGTTCTGTAATTTCTATTTGTTTCCTTTTATAATGTCTACTTCTATGCTGAGGTTTTATTTTTATTACTTAAAGAGAATTCATAATTGTTCTAAAATTCTCTTCAGATTATTCCAAAGTCTGATTTACCCTGGTTTCTGTGCCTGTTGATTTCTCATTCAAGTTGTAATTTTCCTGGTTTTTGTTTTGATGAGTGGTTTTCTATTGTATCCTAGATATTTGCATTATTATGGATCCTATTTAATCTTTTTTTTAACCAAGTTGTCATCCTAGTAAGATGTAGTTTAAGGACTAAGTAGGTATGAACTTTTAGCTTTCTGCTGTGTTCCATCAATCACCCCAAGGAAAGTGGAGTGCTGACTCATGGTGACTCTTTGCAGAAGGATGGAGTAGAAGTTCAGCTCCCTCTCAATCCCACAGAACTCTTTCCAACAATAGTGAGCACAGAATTGCACTACCTCATTGGGGTGTAAGCTTAGTGATGGCTGCGAGGAGGGTGGGAAACACCAACTAGTTCCACCTCATATAGCCTTATCCATTTTCACTGATGCCAGATGGGTATGACGGCTCCTCTCTCCACTGTGTCCTGCTGATATCCAGGGGAGGGGGTGAAAGGATCCCTGACTTGCTTTGTTTTATTCAGCTCTGGCCAAGCATTGACTGACAAAATCCCCGCAAGGGAATTCAAAGCATTTGCTCCCTGCTCAGCCCCACGGACATCACCCTACTAATAGGAAAGAGATGGAAGAAATCTGGGATAGAGGATTTGCTTCCTGCTCTGTTCTGCAGCTAACAACACCAGAAGGAGAAATCAAACCACTCCCTCCTGCTTCCATGGGGCAGGGAAGGGCAGGGTGGAAGACAGATTGCTCTGGAAAGTATGGAGACGCAGAGGGGCTTTGCCATTGGTGTTTATCTGAAGTAGGCAGATATTGCCAAGAAGGTGTTTTATTGTTAAACCACTCCTTTCTTGGTCCTTTGATTTGGGGAAATGTGCTTGCTTTGTTTGTTTCTTTCTTTCTTTCTTTCTTTCTTTCTTTCTTTCTTTCTTCCTTTCTTTTCTTCTTTTCTTTTCTTTTCTTTCTTTTTTTTCTTTTCCATGCCTGTTGGTGGTTTGGGCCTGGAGAGGTTCATAGTGTCTTGTCCAGGATGTGTGGGAGACAACAAGGACACTCAGAAGTCACTGTCCTAGCATTCCTCACAGTGAAGGTTCCCAGACAGTCTACATTATTCCTACCTTTAAGCATTTTTCTTTGCTTATTTGTTGCGCTATATCCAGGATTCTTAGTTATGAGAGTAAATGGGAGCCTCAGAGTATCCTGACTGGAATCAGAAATCTCTCTCAACTGCTAAATCTGAGCCACACTTTCTAATCCCCACTTGTTCTTCATATTCTTCTTACTGCTTTTTACAGACTATATACTTTTTCTTAAACATTCTTTCTCAGCATTTACTACTGTGCATCATGAGTCTCCTCCCATCTTTCTTTTGATCACTTTTAAGTGTCCTTCACAGTTTCTATTTGTCAGTAGTTTTCTGAGTACTTCTGTCCCCTAGGATTTTCTCCTAAATTCTTTGATCTTGCCTCCTCTTCTCTCCCTCTCCAGCCTTGCCTTCAGCCATAAGCTAAAAACTCACAATTCATTCTCTAGTCCCTAATCCCAGTCCCTACTGGAAACCTCTATCTGCCCATACAATAAGCCTCTTGTAACTATGTTATCCAAAATGTAACTCAATGTTCATAGATGCATGTTGTAAATAGATATTCACCCAAATTCTCTTTTCTTTCTGCACCTCTGATCTTGGTTAATAACCCTGTGACGCACCTGGGAGTCCCGTTTAGAAACATAGCAATCATGAAGTTTCTCCCTCTCTTCCAGACTCCAACACTTGATGAAGCTCTAGCCATTCTATCTGTTAAATAGTTCTCAAATCCATCCCTTTGTCTTCATTTCCTCCATCAGTGATTAAAGCATTTACTCAAAATCTTATTCCTGGAACATTCTGTCAGTTGTCTAATTTGCCTGTCTTTCTTCAGGACTCTTTCCACAGAAGCCTCAGAGTGGTGGTGGTGGTGGTGATGTTTTTTATATAGATTTAATCAGGTCTGTCTAAATTCTTTGGTCATTTCCCATTACCGCTACAGGATAAATGCTAAACTCTGTTCAGGCTCATCTTCTGCAATTTGCTTCATCCATTTCTGGTAACTTGCCATTATCTCTCAGGCACACACATTTTGTTCACAACTTTATTCACTGTTATGTCTGTCTGAAACATTGCCCTCTCTTTCCCTCACCCACAGCACCCTGTTTAAGCCAGTACTAGATCTAATGATTTGGATCATGTGATCCCTTTGGAGAAAACTTTTCCAACTCCTTATGTAAAGTGTTTATCTTTCTTACTTCTAAAACGCCCCCACTATGTTGAATTGTTGATTTACCTGGTGGTCTCCCATACAATATACTAGAGAAGGTCTGAGGAAGCATGATTTCCCCCCTAGTATAATACAAATAGGAAATTGAGCTAATTCATTCTTTGACTAATAATCTTGGGATGTTCTCCTTCCCAGCAATCATATGGTTTGTGAGTTTACATGTACAGGATCTACTGTGCATGCTGCATATATGGAGAAAAATAGAGTCTTCGCTGAACGTGCATACATTTTTTCTTGCCTTTATTCCCCAAATGATACAGTATAACAACTATTTACCCAGCATTACATTGTATTAGGAATTACAAGTATTCTAGAGAAAATTTAAAGCTTACAGGAGGATGTATGTAGATTATATGCAAATACTAAGCCATTTTCTATATGGTACTTGAGCACCCATGGATTTTAGCAGCTGTGGGGTGTGCATCTGAGTCCTGGAACCAGCCCCCTCTGTATGCTGAGGGATGAATGGATACTATAGTGGTTAAGAACACTGACTCTACAGCAGAACACTAGCTTCAATTCCTCGCTCTGCTGCTTGCTAGTACTGTGACATTTATCAGTGTCCCAACTGCAAAACAGGCATTAACAGTATCCATCTCATGGGGTTGCAAGAATTAAAGAATATAATGTAGAACATGGAGAAAGATTACATCAATGGTTTCTAGAGTATAGAAACATTGGCATGTTGACTGTTAATATTTGGTATCTTAAAGTTTTATTCTTTTATTAAGCATTATCTGCACTATTAAAAATGTATTCTTTCCAAAGGTTAGTATTTGCCAAATACTTAGTAATCCCTTTGTTCATCTAAGAAGCACAACCATGAATGTGATAGTTTTCAAGGAAAATTCTGGAAAATAGCCAAGTTTGGGTATTTCATTTTAGAAATGGAAGTACTATATTAAGGGCTTTAGTTAACAATTTTTTAAAGAATAGAGTTCATACAAATCAAGGTGGTAGAATCACTTAGGTATTTTTTAGTAGTTGAGAAAAATTGCTATGAAAGTGAATGGGGAAAATCTTAATTATTTGAAAACAAGTCACTAAACAAATTTTCTAAGTTCAAAACTGTCGCTCTGTGTATACTACTATGAAATAGATGTTTATGAGTCCTTCCCAAAAGTGTGCTTCTTCCCATTCTAGAGAATTATTTTTCTATTCAATAGCTATTCATTCAACAATAGTGTGAAAAAAATTCCCAGGATGAAGAATATCTCTCTTTAACCTCCCCCACACTGGAAAAAAAATGTTTATCAAGGATATGTGTTTATGTATTCCCTCCAAAAATTATGTCCAAATGTATTTCTAAAGCTCTCTTCTGCAGGAATTTTTCAAATCCTGCCCATTCCCCCCTCCAACCCCCATCTTCCTCCCCATTCTCTATAGTCAGTATTTCTTGGGCAAAGACTTTTGAGGCAGCACCAGGTTGAAGTTTGCTTTGCATCTGCTTCCTCTGAGAAGGCAACACAGTGAGAATCTTCTTCAAGATGTTCTAGATGTCAGTCCAGGAAAGGTTTTGGATGCAAAACAGCTTGGCACTGCAGGGACCCCTTCAACCCCTCCCTCTCCTACTAGCTAATTCAAGAGGGCAGAGGCATTCATGTGTGAAATTCTTATTAGAAACCTTTAACAGATGTGGTTTAAATTTTAATATGACGATTATTTTTCTGTTGAGAAAGAAATTCTTACAGCCAATTGCATACACGAAAAAGCTTTATTAAGTCAAGGAATTGTTGCACACTTTTAAAACTGCTATGTAGTATATCTGAACATTTGTATATGACAATCAGTACATCTTTGATGAGCAAGTTTCACTTTTACAATTTTCTCTGCTCAGTCTTGATCAACCACAGAATATTCATTTTATCATGTTCAGTATATCCAGACTCACAGCAATTTTCCAAGGCTTTTGTTGCGAAACACATTTCTTAATGATTATATACACAATGGAAAGATATGATTAGGCATTTAGGGGACTTGAAATGTTTACAAATAATGCACAATAACAGTTACAACATTACAGTCTTATTTTTAATGCTTGGTGCTTCTTTTTATTTTTCCCTCCTCCTTCTCAAGTACCAATGCTTTAATAATTGAATTCTCTTGCCTGGGAAAAACAAAGTTATCAACTTGTGTACATTTATTGACGTCTAGTTGTTACAGTTCAGGTCACAGCACAGAAATCAAAGATGCACATGGGACACATTACACTGGGATCAGTTCATGTTTTCTGCACACTACTGGATAGGAAGGCTGGGTTGCAAAGGTCAGGGCTCACATGACCATGTACTTGTCAAGCATCTTCTCGATGGCCTTGGTCATTCGGGACTTCTTCTCGAGGCAGGTAGTGGGCTTGTTGTTGTGGTACAGAAGCATGCGGAACAGCTCCTGGACATTGATATCTTCCTTGGCCGAGGTCTCCATGAAGGCGCAATTCCACTCCTGAGCGCAGGCAGCACCATCCGCCAGGGCCAGCTCTCTGGGGCTTTCATCATTTCGGTTGCCCACCAGCACAATAGGGAACTTATGCAGGTTGCTTCCTTTGATCTCGCGGATCAGCTCGTAGAAGGGCTTCAACTCCTCGAGGGTTTCCTTTCTGGTGACTGAGTAGACCAAGATGAAGGCATGGCCCCTGGCAATGGCGAGGCGCTTCAGACCGGGATAGCGCTGGCCCCCGGTGGCATCGGTGATTTGCAGCACGCCCATGCGGCGGTGGCCACCCACTAGCTGGCGATAGGTATCTTCAATGGTCGGCAAATATGCATCGCGAAAGGTGCCACGCACCCACCTCTGCACCAAGGTGCTCTTGCCAACGCCAGCAGAGCCAACGACTACCACACGGAAATCTTTGACCTTTCGGTGTGGCAGAAAGATGCGAATTATCAGCAGGGCGGGCAGAAGCTGCAGTCGCTGCAGCACCCGTTCCTTGAAGCCGAAGCAGGAATTGCCCATTGTTGCGAATCAACTTCTCTGGCACTAAGCCAGTGGGAGAAACCTAAGAAGGGGCGGGGGAGGGTGGGGAAGGGCGAGAGAGAGAGAAAAAAAAAGAGAGAGAGAGAAAGATGAGTCAGAGAGAGTAACCAGCTGCTCCACGGGGACCCTGGGGAAGGTTCATTCTGTGACGTTTTGCACTCAAAAGTGCACACGGCGGGAAGAAAATTCCCAGGCCTGTTTGGGAGCAAATTCATTCCAAATGGGGTCATGGGGTGGCGTGGGCTGTGGGACCTGCAAGAAATATACAGCAGACATACTGGCTTGTTTTCTGTGCTGCAGAAAGTGCGAAGATCTAGCTTATGTTTTCCCCTTAAATTATTTTATTTAATTCTTACTGTAGCTTTTGGAGAAATACCCAAATCTCAATTCCTCGATGATGGGCGGAGCTGAGACAGTCGTGAAATTTGCAGGTGACCGCGTAGCACTCAGACCACTGCAAAGTGAACTGCGCAGAGTCCAGCGCGGTCCCTGGAGAGGCGCGCGCACCGCACGGTCGATCCCAGTGCGCTGTACCCACGGGTCGGAGAGAAGGCATGACGCCTTACTCTGCCGGTGGCCACACACTCTCACACCCATTTTAATTCTCTCTCCCACTATACTACGCCGCTCTCGTTTCCTGAGCACAGAAGGAGTCTGTAACAACGAACACTTGTTAAGCCTTTGGTATGTTCGCGAGCGTACTTATTTATCAAACCTTTCTCCTGTTTAAAAAATCGCTAGTTTCTCATTGCCAAATGTGACTGACACCAATCAGTACAGTCGAGATGCGCCATTCAGGGTACGGTCGGTAGTGGGGCTGAAAGGAGTCTCCAAAGATACCCCGGGAACTCGCAGAGGTCCGAAAACCTAGTCCGGTACATTCCCAATCATTACAAAGGACAACCAGGGACTGGTGCCCACTCCCGGGACAACTCACCCATTGATTACCACCCAGAAACAACCCAGGCTGGTTTGCCCGAAACACTTTACATTTAAGTATTCCAACCCCCGCAAAAAAAAAAAAAAAAGAAAGAAAAAAAAAAGAAAAGAAAAGAAAAAGAAAAAAGAAAAAAGGTGGAAAATACTTTACCTCTCCCCAAGGTTCAAATCAAGCAAGCTAGAGGCAAATTTGCTCCTCAAGGAGGCGGAATGCAGCAAACAGTTGGGTGCTCAGAGAAGCCAGGGAGAACCAGTGTCCTACTGGCTCCGACGAAAATGCTGGAACAACTGTTGGATTCGGACAAGCTTTGTACTAAAGCCAGAGGGGCATAGGCTGGGAGGCTCCACTTGGCATAATGTGCGGGGGGGGGAAACAGAGCTGTGAGGGGCTGACTGAGCGGAGAGTCTGCGCAGAATCCCCTTCACCTGAATGGCTCGTCCCATAGTTCACAGCGAGGCGCCAGCCAGCTTCTGTCAGCTTTCGCGATGTTGAGGGTCTCTATCATGGGGGAGGGGTCTGGGATAATTATGCTTCAGATTTGAAGCCAGTTAAATTCCTTTTCCATAGTGCCTTTCATAAAGGATTTATATGCTGAAAATTACAAAATGCTAATGAAATCAAAGAATTGCATGGAAAGACAATTTGTTCTTGAATTAGGAGACTCAATTTAGTAAAAATGTTGATTCTAAATTTATCTACACTTTCTTTTCTTTCCTTTTTTTTTTTTTTTTTTTTAAATACTGGGGCTTGAACTCAGGGGCACTCAACACGGAGCCACATCCCCAGCCCTATTTAGAGACTGGGTCTCAATGAGTTGCTTAGCGCCTCACTTTTGCTGAGGCTGGCTTTGAACTTGCGATCCTAGTGTCTCAGCCTCCGGAGCCGCTGCGATTCCAGGCGTGCGTCAACGCACCCAGCTCATCTGTCGGTTTAATGCAATTCTTGGCAAAATTCTCTGTAGGTCTTTTGTAGACATAGATGAGGTTTTTTTCTGAAATTTATGTTGTAAGGTGTAATGCCCACAATAATTAAAATACATTGGGAAAAGACATAGGAAATATCACTCTACAGGATACTAAGCCTTACCCTGTGTAACCGGTAATCACAACAGTAATATTGGTGGAGGGCTATACAGAACAATAGCCTAGAAGACCCAGAAAGAATTGGTCCATTCAAATATGCCCAACTGGTTTTTGACAAAGGATGAAAGGCAATTCAAAGCAGAAAGCAAGGAAGTTATAAGCAAGTAGTGCTGGGGAAATTGGACATCCATAGACAAACAAGCAAAAAGAAGCAAAATAAATAAATAAATAAATAAATAAATAAATAAATAAATAAATAAAATAAATAAATAAAAAAGGGGGAAAAAAAGTCAACCTAACAAAACCACCCTAAACGCGAAATATAGTATCTTATGCAAAAATTAACTAACTTGAAGCGAATAATGGACTCAAATGCAATGTGTAATGTTTATAACTGTTAGGGGAAAAAAAGAAACAAAATCTTTGGTATCTGAGGCTGGACAGAAAATTTTTAGATTAAAAGCCAGTGGCATGTTCCCAAATTGTTTACAAATTAGGTTTCCCCAAATTAAAAACTTTTGCTATATAAAAGACTGTAAAAATACTGAAAAGAAAAGGTATACGTCAGGAAAAAATGTTTACAAGCTACATATTTGGCAGAGGACCAGTGTCTAGAGTGAATAAAGAACTCTCAAAACTCAACGAATTAAAAAAAAACTCCAACTAGATTATTTCACTGAAGATATATAGATGATAGAAAACCATATGAAAAGATTTTCAACATCATTAGCCACTAAAGAAATGTGACTTAAAAACCTACGACCCTTCTTGGTGGTCGCCTCTACCGCAGCCATGGAGCTGGGAGAGGATGGTGGCCCGCGAGGATCATCGCAGACAATGTGGATGCCTTTTCCGTGAGTTAGGCAAGTGCCACAGGCAGCCCCAACCGCAGGGCGACAAGCGCGGCAGCGCAGCAGGCGCGGCAGCTGCGGGGCAAGGCGGTGGCGGTTGCGCGCGGCAGCTGCAGCGGGGGGCACTGTGTGAGGCAGCCACTGGGGGCTGCGTCTCTGCTGCAGGTGCAGGGGAGGGGAGAGGAGTTGCCGCACGCGGCAGAGAGCGGGTGGCGGAGGTGGGTTGCCGTGCGCCGCAGTGAGCAACCCAGTCGGGTGGTGGTCGTGCGGCAATGGCAGACCCCGGGTCTTGGCTTCCTTTTGGTTTCCTGGAAGGCAGCAGTCAGCCAACATAGGAGCTGCAGCAACCGCAGAGGCGGAGGCTTGGATGCTCCAGCACATCTCTCTCCCTCCTACCCTGAGCCAAGAGAAGCCAGGCAACCTGGATGGCTAAAGGGGGGGTCGTGCCTGTGAATGGAAATTGTCTTTACCAGGATACAGACTGTTCAATCATTAGGAGCACAAAGTTATCATTGTTCAATTGGATATTGCAAAGAAAACTACCATCCTTTACCAATTTTCTATGAATGAAGTTATACATGCATTCTCTACAACAGGAAATAAGTAGAAGAGATCGTGATTAATAACACACATTTCCTAATGTGGGATATCGGTGGCCAAGAATCTCTTCCTTCTTCCTGAAACACATTAACAAGGAGTTTGAATAGTTCTGGAGAGTGCACATACAGAAAGGAATTCTATAACTAGAGAACTCTGCGATACCTTAGGGCATGAGGACTATTGAAAGCCTGATTGCTGAGTTTTTGCTTATAAACAAGATGCATGACTAGCAATAATCTCCCAGATTTTGAAGATAACTTCTGTTGACCAGTGGCATATCCAGGCATGCTCGGCTCTTAATGGTGAAGGATTATGCCAAGGATTTGAATGGATGATGTCATGATTTAAGATTAGATGATTTTTACTGATGTCTTCTCATAGACTTTGCATAAACAAAATGCTGGACTTCACCTGAAAGCTGCAAAAATGAATGATTTAGATATACTTTTGAAAGATTTTTTTTTCTAAAAGAAGAAAAATTCAGGCCACTTATTTGAAAACAAAAATGAAGTCTCACCTTCCAATTTGTTTTCTCCTTAGTTTCTTCCAAAGTACATTATTAAAGCTGTGATTGATGTTTTTCCCATAGTGAGTCCTCTAGGACCTTGTATAGCCTGTGGTAAGTACAAAGGGGGAGGAAGATGTTTTGAAATTTAAGAGCTCTATTATAGTATTACCCTTCTTGTTGAATGTTCTCACCTTTTTCCATTAAGTCAAAATACAATTCAGTACAGATAGTTTCAAATATTTTAAAATGTAATGTTACTTGCTTAAGCAAAATAATTTGCTTAAGATTGTGTATTGTGTATATATCTTAAATTCAAGTTAATGGTTTTGATTTATATTTTAAAGAAAAGCAAATAATGCAAAAAGTTAATAATATTCTTAGTTACTACCCTAATAAGATAATTACTGGCATTAGTGTTAAGTGCCATTTTGTACTCCCTATATTTTCTGTTTTGTACTAACCAAACCCCCCCCCCATCATTGCACTGCTCAAAAAAGAAAAAAGAAACAGGAGAAAGCTTGACATTGTATACTGTATAAATCAGTTTTTTTTTCCATTGCTCTGACCAAAATACTGTATTGTGTATCTTTCATGTCCTGAAAATTTGAGATACTTTAGAATATTCAAGAAATAACTAGTTTTTAATCCCAGCCTTTTAAGCTTCATGAAAATTTTGGTAAGGAATAAAAGTATATGTTATAACCATTGATAAAACTTAGAAAATTCCTTTCGAAAAAATATAAAATACTCAACATCTAAATCCATGCCAGTATTAACACTGGATTTTGTGTTTTATATTTGTTAAAATGTTCAAAATGCAAATGTAACCTTTAATATTTGTCAACATGCTTTTACAAAAGTGAATTCTAAATTACTAAATGCATAAATATACACCCACACTGAGATATTTGCTGCATCCCACCAAAATGGCTAAAATTAAAAAATAGGGAAATTTTTACTTTCTAGGGAAAGTAAAAAGAGCCACTATAGAAAAACACTGTATTATAAAGCTAAACATGCTAAAAATACAATCCAGCAATTACACTTTTATTTATCCCAGAAAAGATATATTCACACAGAATGCACATACAGGTTTTTGCATATAAAATTTTAAGAGTGAATTTTTTGTACAAATATTTTTAGCAGTTTAATTCATAGTAGTCTAATACTGAAATCAACCCAGTCATCCTTTTATGAGTGAATGGTAAAACAAACCATGGTTTATTTGTATTATGGAATTCTACTCAGAGGAAAAGAAAGAATTATTTATGAAACAACTTAGAAAAATTTCAAGAGAATTATGTGGGAAAAGCCATAACAAAAGATCATATACTACAACCTGGCATGGTGGCACACACCTGTAATTCCAGTGACTCAGGAGACTGAGCCATAAGGATCAAGTATGAAGCCACCAATTTAGTGATACCCTCAGCAACTTAGCGAGACCCCATCTCAAAAATTAAAAAGGGCTGGGGGATGTAGCTCAATGGCAAAGCACCCAGGGTTCAGTGCCTAGTACCAAAAAGAAAAAAAAAAATAGAATATTTACTATATGCTTCCATTTATGTAACATTTTTGAAATGACAAAATTATAGAAATGATACATTAGTAGTTGCCAAGGCTGGGGGGTGAGGATTGGGGCATAGGATGAAGGTGTATATCTTTGTAAAAGCACAACATCAGAGATGCTTGTGATGATACAGCTGTTTTGTACTTTGGCTGTAGTTGTATATACACATGCCTTTATTTATGGTAAAATTCCATAGTAGTAAATACATTCACAAATGAATAAAGATAAAACTGGGGATATCTGAATAAGATCAGTAGCTGAATGTTGAGATCCTGGTTGTGGTACTGACTATAGTTTTGTAAGATATTAACATGAGGAAACTGTGAAAGTTACTCAGGATCTTTTCATATTAATTTTACAACTGTATGTGCATTTTCAATCATCTCAGATTTTTAAAAGAAGTTTAATTTTAAAGAGCACTTACAAAAAACCAAAACCAACCCAACTTTGATGACTTCCCACTACCTCCTGAATTGAAGTTCAAACTCCTTAGTTTCCTAATCCCAACTCTCTGCTAACAGACTCCACATTCTCTTTCCAATCTTCCGTGTATTGGCTTAGTAGTTGGCTGTTTCTTGGAGTTTCCTGTGTGTGCTTCTCCACTCAGCTCATGCCATTCCTGTTGCCTCTTCCCTTCTCTGTCCCCAAAAACCTCTCATCCCCACACCTGCTACTATTCTACAAGGCTGACCTCCAAATAGCACCTGCAGCTCCAAGAAATCCTTCTGAGCTCCCACTGTGCCTTTTCACCTTGCATTGCAACTGTGTGTGTCCCATTATTTTTCCCACACAGCTGTGAACCTTTCTTGGGTAGCACTGAGATTCATTTATCTCTGATTCCCTCATAGATTGTAGTAAGTGTAGCGCCAGTGTGTAGCACTCTGAAGCAGCCATGGTGGTGCAGAGAAACGCACATTCATTTCATCTAGAGTGTAGAAGTGGCTGGGGGAGAGCCTGGCTTCCAATGCAGGCCTGGTTCCACTAGCTCCTCACAGTTTGACCTTTAACACCTTCAATTGCCTTGATGGCTAACAGGCATTACACTTGGCAAGTGCTGATGTGTTAAGAAAACATTTCATTGTCAATACCTGGCACATATTAAACACCCAAAAAATGTAGCTGGAGTTTGGGGACCTGGTCTCCAGTTTCTGTCTGGTTATATACTAGTTGCAAGGTCTTCAAAGGACTCTCCTTGTACAAACATTCAGTTTCTTTATCTGTAAAATGGGGATAAAAGTTGTCTGTGTTTGAAGTTTGAGTTATGGGTGTGAAAGCACTTCAGGAAGGTTAGAGCACAAAATTCAAACAGGGTTTGCATATGCAGTATGAATGGGCTAATGTTTTCCGGCATGTTGGCCATAAACCAAGCATTGCTCTTATAATTTTAGACATGTTAACTATTTAGATCTTATTATGCATTCACGAGGTGGAGATTCTTACCATCTCCATTTTACAAATAGGACTGGACATAGAGAAGTTAACTAAGTAATGGAGACTAGGAGGTCTAACCTTGAGCATTGCACATTTGACTGCTTTCTAGTGGATACTCTGGGTCACGTTGAACCCTCACAATTATAATTTTGGGAGTCTGATTTCTTTCCATTTCCCATTAGGTTCTTCCTAACCCTCCATTTTAAGCTCTGTTAGAAAAATAATGGCAGTTGTCTTCCCCATCCTTCACAAGGAGGTAAGTATATTCTTTACAATATTCAATTTCCAGGACCAGGGTAGCTTAAGAATCCCCTCTCTTAGTCTGTTCAAGCATCTTTTCTGTTCTTTCCACCTCTGTTCCCAATCTGTCTGCTTTTTGCAAATAGCCCCTTGCTAATAGA
This sequence comes from Glaucomys volans, assembly GCA_020662805.1. NCBI lineage: Eukaryota > Metazoa > Chordata > Mammalia > Rodentia > Sciuridae > Glaucomys > Glaucomys volans. The sequence continues at coordinate 62,260 of JAJEJO010054211.1, read as the reverse complement.
GATACCACCTCCCATTCATACAGAATGACACCAGATAAAACTCACCACGTACGTCCTCCAGCATTTTTTCTTTCCTCCATACAAAGCTAACACCATCATCTGAATCCTGGATTGTTTTTCAGCCTGTGGTACAAGGATCACCTGCATTGAAATCACTTGTGATGCTTGTTAAAAATAACCAACTCTCATCTTCTGAATTAGGATCTGGAGGTAGGACGTGGGGATCTGCATTGTAGTAAGCCCCCTCAGGTGAACCTGATGCAAAGGGAAACCTGAGACTACTCCTTTAGGACCTGTTTGATCAGTCTTCCCCTCTCCAACCCATGGCTTGGACCTCTCACTCTCAGATTCTTCCTTTTAGCCTATAAATATACTCAAGTCTCTTTTATCCTAATAATAAAAGGTGTTACCCCATAGGGTTATGAGGAAAAAGGATTACATTATGTAAAACACAGTAGTGCCCAGCACATATAGCACATGTGCTGGTATCTTTTTTCTTAGATTTTAATTTTTTTAATTAACTAAAAAATGATTTATTCATATTTCCTGAGTTTTTGCCTCATTTCCAATTTCTGTTCCAGGTTCCCATCCTATTGCATTTAATTGTCACATCTCCTTAGGCTCCTCTTGACTATGGCCATTTCTGAAGTTTTCCTTGTTTTATGATGTCTTTTGACAGTTTTGAGTTTTGAGGGGTAGAGTTAAATACATCGTAGGATACTCCTCTATTACAATTCCTCTGATTTTTTTTTTTTTTTTTTTTAGAAAATTCATGATTACACTGGGACTGAGTGTGTAGCTTGGTGGTAGAGCTCCTGTCTAGCATGTGTGAGTCACTGGGTTCCTTCCTCAGCACTGCAAATAACAAAACAAAACAAAATAAAAAAGCAAAACCCAGTAGACCATGGCTGTGAGTCTTTGGGAAGAAGATCCCAGAGGTGAAATGCTATCTTAATTCTATCATATCCATGGTATATATTATCAACATGATTTATGGTTAATGTTGATCTTAACCACCCAGCTGAGCTGTTAAGCAGTTTCTCCGCTTTAAAGTTAGACATTTTCCTGTTTTCCATACTCTTTGGAAGGATGTACTATGTGCAACCCACTTTAAGAGTAGGAGTTTATGCTCCACTTTCTTTGAGGGCAGAGTTTCTACATAAAAATTGTAAAAATAATTTGGAATTCTTCTGCATTGAAGATTTATCTCTTCTTACCCTTTATTAATTTATTCAAGCATTTGATGTATCAGCATAGATTTATGGCTACCTCTTTTATACCTTGAGTTATTATCCAGTACTACTTTATTTGTGGGTAATGATTTGTTCAAATAGTTCCAGCTTTGACCATTGGGAGTCCCTTCAGCTGACACCTATGCTCCTTTGACATATTCTCATTATTGGGTTGGAGGTTTTATTGTTCCCTTCCTTTCCAGCACTATAGGATGCTCCAGATTCATCTTGTATATTTCCTGCCCCAGTTCTAGAATCAGGCATTTTTCTGGGTAGAATGACATTTAAAAAAATAACATTTAAAAAAAATAATGTTATCCTCATTGCTCTTAGGAAACCATTGCTTTTAGGCCTTCTCAACTGATAGGGCCCTGTATATACAAATATCTATAAACATTTTTATTTATGTCTATATTAAGGTAAATCTGAGTTCTCACTGTGGTAGTCAACTCTAATCCATTATCATATGGAATATTCAAGCCACCTTTCCTTGCTGTTTGGAAAATTTCCATTCCAACAGTGAGAAACCTGGTTCCTGCCTTCTGTCATATTTACTCAATTGTCCAAAACCAGTGTGCATGTGTGTGTGTGTGTGTATGTGTTTGCATTCATGCATGTACGTGTGCACACATATGTGTGTATGTGCATCTGTGTATGCACATGGATGTACATACATGTGCATGTGCATGTGTGTATGTATATACATATATATATATGTAAATACAAAACATTCAAAATTGCTAACTGTATGTCCATGGTAAAAATCCATTTCAGCTAGAGTACAGAGTTAATGTACAGTTCTTTTGGTGTTGTCTTACATACTCCATTTATTTCCAAAGTTACTTAGGTCAGTGTGTTATATAATCCCACTTCAGTGAGATTATGAAGCAGATTCTCTTGTCACTGAGCAAGAAATCACTACCCAACCTGCATAGAAGTCAATATCAAGATACAAGTTTTTTGCAAAAAGGAAAAGTTTTATTGCAGAGCCAATGGACAAGGAGGCCAGGAGCTATAAGCCAGATTTGCCTTCCCGTTTAGTTGGTAGTGGGGGAATTTGTAGGAAGGGACAGGGGAGAGAGAAGTTATTTATTTATTATATAGCATGCCTCTTCACAGATGGAATGTCTTTTTGAGGAGGGGTTGTGTACTGTCCTGGGGATTTTGAATTTGTGACATCATTGATGGTCTGGATTCTTCTGCTCATGTCCATTCTTGAAAAGCCAGTTCCAAATTGTAAGAAACAGTGAAAGGCTTGGAGGTTTTGCCTGGAAGACAACTTGAGAACTTTGTTATTTAAGGAATTTATGTCCAGATGTGTTCAGGCCTTAACTGATTTCATTGTGACAGTCTGCATTCTTTCTAGAATTCCTCAACCTCCTTAATTGCGTACATTGTTTCCCTCATTATATTGTAAAATTCTGTATGTTTTGATAAAAAAAATTAATGTCATGTGTCTATTACAGTATCAAACAATAATTTCACTGCCCTAAACATCTTCTGGGCTTTCTAATAAGAAAAAATTACAGCAAATTTAGATTTGTGGATTTTTCCCCCCAGGGTGGAGAACTTTGCTTAGGACCTTGCACTTGCTTGGCAAGGACTCTACCACTGAGCTAAATCCACACACCCTGTTTTGCAAATCCTTTATTTTTTATTGTGGTTTTAAAAAATTGTTTTGTGGATCTTAATTGGCTTTATTTGCAGTTCTAGAATTGGGCAGCAGTTTGGACCCAAAATGTTTCAGAATGCCCCATCTAACCAGATGGGCTAGTTATAGTTATAGCCATAGTACAGAAAATGGAGGTGATATACAGAGACAGTACACCTGGATGCAAGTTGCATCTGTCTTATTAATAGTAGTTTGAACAGTTAGCCATTGGTGATTGGCTGAGACTCAGCTAATTGTTATAAGAGTAGGCTGCCAGCTGTTTATACATCAAGTTAAGTTGCAGTTCACTATGTACAAACTTTTAGACCAAAACAACAACAAAAAAGTATGGATTTAGTTTTAAGCCAAACAATTCAATTTAATATCTTCTATCCATTTGTTCCTCCATTCTACCCCTAAATCCCTGAGGATACTGATATTTATACTGTCTGTATAGTTTTGTCTCTTCAAGAATGTCAAATAGTTAAAATTACACAGTATGTAGCATTTATTGACAGGCTTTTCCACTTGACAATATGTGTTTACATTTTCTGATATTCTGTGGCTTGATGGTTTATTCATCCTTAAAATCTTTACATTTTTAGGATTTATCATTATTTGCTTATCCATTCACCTTTGCAAGGGCATCCTGATTGCTTCCAGTTTTGGACAATTATGCATAATGCCATGGCAAACATTCATGTGCAGGTTTTTGTGTGAATGTGTTTACAATTCAATTAGGTAAATACCTAGGATGGTGATTGCTGGATTATATGATAAGAGCATGTTGAGTTTTATAAGGAACTGCCACACTAAGTTCAGACTTGGCAGTACTCTGGAGCACTCCCATCAGCAAGGAATGAGGTTCCTCTTGCTCTCCATCCTCTCAGTCTTTAGTATTGTTTTTTAGATGGTAATGATTTGAGGAGGTGTGTAATGGAATCTTATTGTTTTAATTTTGGAATTCCCTAATTACTTGTAATATATAACATATGCTTATTTGGCAGTATATATTATTTTCTTTGGTGAGGTGTGTCTTCAGATATTTTGCCCATTTTTAATTGGGTTGATTATTTTCTTATTGCCAAGTTTTAACAATGACTTGAATATTTTTAGGTACAAATCATGTATCAGACTGTGCTTTGCAAATATTTCTATTCTGGTTTGTGGCCTGCCTTTCATTCTCTTAACCTTCTATTTCACAGGCTAAAGTTTTTAATTTTAGTGAAGTCCAGCTCACCACATTTTTCTTTTATGAATCATATTTTGGAGTTGTATCTAAAATCTAGTTGCTAACTGAAGGTTACCTGGATTTTTTCATGTTATTGTCTAGTATTTTCATAGTTTTGAATTTAAGTCTATGTCTATGATCTATTTTGAAGGTTTTTTTCTTGTGTGTGTGTGTGTCTACATTCTTTGGGTTTCTTTCTTTCTTTCTTTTTTGTATAAGGATGTCCAATTGTTTTAGCACAATTTGTTGAAAAACTATGTTTTGACCACTAATTTCTTTTTTCAAAGATCAGTTGTCTATTTGTGTTTCTCTATTTCTAGATTTGCTATTCTATTCCATTGATTTATTTATCTCTGTTTTTTTGCTATTACCATGCTGTTTTGATCACTTTAGCTGTATAGTAAGACTTTTTATATTTAAGGTGTATATGGTGATGATCATGTTATGATTATTATAACAAATTGATTAATGCATAATGTCAACTTTGTTCATTAGTATTGTCTAATTTTTTCTTTTTTATTTATTTTATTTGTTCTTTTTAGTTATACTTGACAGTAGAGTTTATTTTGACATATTTATACAAATGTGGAGTATGTCTCATTCTAATTAGGATCCCAGTCTTGTGGATGTACCTGATGTGGAGATTCACTGTGGTATATCTGTTTTTGCTTTGTTCTTCCATGTAAACTGGAGAATCAATTTTTTGATATCCCCTAAATTTCTCATATTTTGATTTGGATCATGTTGAATCTGTATATCAAGTGGAAAGAATTGACATTTTAACAATATTGAGTCTTCTAATTCAAGAACATGGAATGCCATGGAATGCCTCTCCTCTTACTTAAAATCCTCTTTAATTTCTTCCATCAATGTTTTGTAGATCTCTGTATAGAGATCCTGTATTTTGTTAGATTTATACCTAGCTATTCCAAATATGCCAAAATATTTTGATGCTAATGTGAATGGTAGTTATTAATTTTAATTTTAAATTGTTCACTGTTAATATAAGGGAAAACAATTGATATTGTTTATTAACTTTGCATTCTGTGACCTTGCTAAAATCACTTACTAGTTTTATGGAGATTTATGTTTGTTCTTTGGAATTTCCTACAGAGACAATCATGTTATCTGGGTCATTTACAGAAAATCAGTTTCAGTTCTTCCCAACGTATATACCTTTAATTTCATTTTATTTGCACTAGCTAGAACTACTAGTGCAATATTGACCCAGAGAGAGTGAGAGGAACATCCTTGCCTTATTCCCTATTTTAGAGGGAAAATATCCAGGTTCTCATCCACAGGTATGAGTGAAGATTTTTGTAGATTTTTTAAAAATCAAGCTGAAGAAATTTATTTTATACCTGGTTGACTGATAGCTTCTGTTTCCTCACAGATTATCATGATTCATGGATTTTATCACATCCTCTTGCTGAATCAGTTGTTAATGATAATATGGTTTTCTTCTTTAACATGTTGATAGAGTATTGATTGCTTCCTAAATTCAATTCTGCTGGGGATAGATCTTCTTTGACTGATGTGCAATTATTTTTCTTACTGTTGGGCTAAATTGCTATTATTTTATTGAGGATTTTGGCATCTATGATCTTAAGTGGTATTGGTTTGCATGTTTCCTTTCTTGATTCTATTAAAGAATGCTTTATTTATGCATTTCTTTTTGATTTTTTTCTTAGAATCATGATCTCACTGCTTGTATTATCCTTCTGTTCTTGAGTATTGTCTATGTTTTTCCCCTAGAGCCCTTGGCATATGCATCATATTTTTTTAACTCCCTTATCTGATAATCCCCCCAAATCTATATCACATTTGAATCTGGTTCTGATGTTTGCCTCATTTCTTCAGATTATGATATTTCTTGTCTTTTCATGCTCTTTGTATATTTTTAGTTTAAAGCCAGATAAAATGTATTGAGTAACTAGAACTAAGGTAATTAGTTTAGTATGAGATTATGCGTTTATTTGGCTATGTGTTGGGTTGTGTTTAATGTTTGTTAGTGGCTGTAGGTGCCAGAGGATTTTGTTTCCTCTAGCAACCTTGGTGTTTTTTTTCCCCCTCTGCTGTTTTTCTGTGTGTTTCTTTAAGAAATGCTTTAAAAATAGCACTTAAAGCTATAATACACTGTTATTAATTAGGCAGCAAGGTATAGGAGAGGGAACAGTCCTAGAGTCTTATGTTTATAAGTCAGTGTTTTAGTGGCCTTGAGTTCCTGAGCTTAAGAATTGTTAGCCTGCATTTTTATTTTTTATCCATTTGGGTAAAACAGGAACGTTATGGAGTGCTGGTGTGGCTCATTGCTGTTCCCCCAAGTAGATACAACTCTGGTAAAGTTTCCTTATGCCTAGTCACAAACGTATTCTCCTTTTATTTATTTATTTTTTCTTTGGTAGTGGGGATTGAACCCAGGGGCACTCCACCACTGAGTCACATCCCCAGCCCTATTTTGTATTTTATTTAGAGACAGGGTCTCACTGAGTTGCTTAGGGCTTCGCTGAATTGCTGAGGCTGGCTTTGAACTCGTGATCCTCCTGCCTCAGCCTCCTAAGTGCTGGGATTACAGGCGTGCGCCACTGCGCCCGGCTTCTCCCTTTTTATTATTAACTTCAGCTTTATTTTTCACAAATAAATCTTTGTATGTGGTATTGATCTAGTTTTGGTCTTCTTACGTAATAAAGCAGGTTTCCCATTGCCATCCTCCAATCAGATAGATACATCTTTGTAATGAAAAGAAGCATATTGAGAGATTTCTCCCAATTTGGTGGTGGAGGGTTGGAGGAATGAGGAGAAGCTTCATCGAGAACATGCCATGCCATCTGGAGAGAACCTTGAAAGAAGTAGAGGACAGTGAGGAAAGGCATTCCAGCCAAAAGAATGATGCCAAAAAGGCACAGGGCCAAAAAGCATCTATGAATGAAACAGTAGTTGAGTTGGAATCCATCCTAGAATTCATCTGTGGTCTAATTACCTCATTTCCTAGGTGAGTAATTTGCCCAAGGTTACACAGTGAGAAAATTGCAGAACTGGGAGTCAAACCCAGGGAGAATGACTTCAGCATTTATTCTCCCCAACCACCGAAGGAGGTTAGGATCTGCTCAGGGAGAGCCAGCCAACCAGACACAGAACTGGGGCAAGGCCTTTGCCCCCTGTATCCCAGCCTCTCTAACTGCCATTCTTCCACAGGTGTGCATCCTGAGACATAATTAATGCTCAGAAATCCTACAGGGATTTTAATGATGGACTTGACAGAGTCCTCTGGGTAAAGGTCAAAATGGTAAAATGGTTCCACAGGAATCAAAAATCATATATCCCTGAGAACAGTGTAGCACTAATTACAGTTTTGAAAAAGTTACCAGCATAGTCTCTTAATTAAATAAGCCAGAATCCTTTGGAAATTTTTTCTTAATGATCAGATCTGTTTAAGTGAATACTTCTGTCCTGGACTCAAGGGAATGCACCAACTAAAGCTGCTCTCTCACCGAGCAAGAGTTTATGGGAAGAGAGCCCACTAGCAGAGGAGGGTCTTTGCAGGATGCTCATGTTAGAGCATTATCATGCAGAAATTAGAAGATAAGATGTTCACATATGGGAGTTAAAAACATGGCTACTTACTGAGAAGAAGAAAATGGGTTATGATATAATGGGTTATGATTGTAACATGTCAGTTATAATCCTAAAAAATAATGAGGGCAGCTTCTATAAATGATTCATTTTTAGAAGCTTTATCTACTTTTTGGTTTATAGTAGGTAAACAATAAATATTTACTGAATGAAGAGTCTCATCTTTGACTTCCCTAAAGGCAAACATGATCTGCCAGGCAAAGAAAAGACCTTTCTTCTCAACACTTCACTGCCCCTTTCTCCAGTTCTTTCTCAGCCACAATAGTATATTAAAACGACAGGAAAGAGCTGCCTAGGAAGTGAGGAAGAATTATTAAAGAATAAAAATAATTTCCCCATTGAAAACAAGAAGCAAATTTCTCTCTTCTTTTAAGTGAAAGAGTCTAGCTTTCAAGTATGTTCTCTCTTGATTGTTTCCTTACGCACAGTTCCCACTGTAAATATTGCATTGTGTATCGTAGCAAATCTCTGGAAGCTATTGTGGAACATAATATTATATGATCCTTATTGCACTGTTTTACAGCAAAATCCTTTTTATGCTAGTAAAATTAAACTGTAAGCCTACTTTAAAAATATTTTATAATGGTTTTAGATTTATAAAATTATTGCACAGATTTACAAAAATATTGCACAACATATCCCACACCCTGTTACCCTTATTATTAACATATTATTGTTGTATATTGTTTGAACCATTATTGATATTTGATTTTTAACTCAAGTTTATACTTTATTCATATTTCCTCATTTTTTCTAATGTCCTCTTTCTGTCTTGGGAGCCCAACCAGAATACCACATTACATCTAGTGGTCATGTCTCTTGGTTGGGACAGGTTTTTATAAATTGCCCTATTTTTGATGACCTTGACACTTTTGAGGATTACTGGGTAGGTATTTTGTAGGATGTCTTACAACTGGGGTTTGTCTTGTGGCTTTCTCATGACCAGAGTGGGGTAATGGGTAGAAGGAAGAAGATCACAGAGGTCAATATCATTCTCTTCACGTATCCTGGATTCATAAATTAATGCAATGTCACTGTTTGATATTAACTTTGACCATCTGGTTGAAGTAGGGGGTTTTCTTCATTACACCATTACTCTTCTTATTCTTCCTTTCCATATTACACTTAAAATTCTGCTCTCAGATTTTAAGCCTAATTAATAAAATTCCAGAAGTCAATGTTAACAATGAATACTTCTCAATGAAAAAAAAAGCATTCTTAGAAAAGATCAAGAAGATGATTTCTTTCCCCCGCATCAATAGTGGCAGATGTGCATCCTTCTGACTCATAAAGCTTATACAACATCTGGTTTGGTAAAGTCTTAAGTTGACAACATTCACAAGGTATTAATTTTGTTTTCCTGTACAATATGGAGATGTGTGAATATTCGTAACTTTCCAGTTGGTTTGCACTTCACCAATACACAGTCTGTCCTTGCACATACAGTAGAATAAGTCTAACATATTGCAGTAAGTATATGAGGATTGAGCAGAGAGATGAACAAAGGACTGAGTATGAGAATGTTGGAGGGAAGAACAGTCTCAATATGCAACTGAAGAACGGCTTTGGGGAGGGTATGAGTGTTATTTGAAGAGGTGGAGGAGACCAAAGTGACAGCACATGAATTAGCACAGAACAGGAAAGGGCATGATTTAAAGGAAATGGAGAGGTCTGACATGTGAGGGAATTGGGTGCTTGGAACTTGTGTGCCATGCTGGGAGTGCCATTTCTTCTGGAAGTGTGAGTGTGGAGACAATGACATTTTGTGGTAAGGAGAGTAATATGATCAGCTCTGAGTTTTTTAAAAAAAAACTGAAAACTGTGTAAAAGAAATTGAAGGATAAGAGTTTGGAGGGGAAAAAAAGATATGTTTAGAGTTTGAGCATCCCTAATCTGAAAATCCCAAATCCAAAATGTTCCAAAACTGAAATTTTCAGAGCACTAGTATCACACCAAAAGGGGTAAATCTCACATCTGACCTCATTTGACAGGTGTCAGTCAAAATGTAGGTACACTAAAAATTGTGCATAAGATCACCTTCAGGTTATTGCACTGGGTATATATGAAACATAAATAAATTTCATGTTTAGATTTGGGTCCCATCCCTAAGATACCTCATGTCTATGAAGATATTCCAAAATCTTTTGTTCCCAAGCATTTCAAATAAGCGATCCTTAACCTATCTAAAAAGCTACCAAAGGATAAAGAATGAAAACGATAATGGAAATAGATAAGAGGAGAAAATTATAGAGATAGAATAATAGAGGCAGAATAGATAGAACTTGTGGCCAGTACTATAGTAACTAGTATAGAGACTGGCAAGACGCTCACAAATCTTCTTCCTTGGCACACAACTAGACTACATTTCTCAACCTCTCTTGCTTTGGGTGGAGCTGAGTAATTGAGTTCTGGCCAAACAAATTCTTGTGCAAGAAAGTCATATATGCCACTTTTCAGCCTATCCTTTAGCTTCTCTTTCCCTTGCCCTGACATATAGGAATGGAGAGAACTTTCCAGACCACTCTGAGAACCATGCATTGAAGATGGCAGAACCATAAGATAGGAGGCGCTCTAATTCCTGAATTACTGCTCAGAGAATTCCCCAGCCTGCATTAGAGCTTGAGAAAAGTGAGACATAAGCTGCTTTCCTATTGAGTTTATATATGCTATCTCAACATGGCTTAGGGTACCCTTACCAAATTAGAACTTGACTCTTTGAAGTGGGAGCTCCCATAACAGAAAACTAAAGTATGTGACTTTGGCTTTGCAGGGAAACAAATATTGGAGACTGGAAAGACCAAAGAGCCCCTTTTGCTGTGGGAAAATATTTCTAGAGGGAATTATTTTACAGTTAGAGAGCATGTACGTTTGCTGTTATGGTTACTTTAAGATGTAATGGGAAAGAGATGGCTTGGGTAAAAACTGTGGTGAGCAGAAATGAAAGGAAGGAAAGAGAGAAAATCCAGAAGTCTTAGGCTTTGAGTAGATGGAAGAGAAACTGCTTCTAGATGCTGAGGAGGCAGAAATAAGACTAAAAATCCAGAAAAGCCCATTAGAAATTGCTTGTGATAAACATAAGTGAGGAGTGCTGCTTTCCCACACACCCTAGAGCCTCATGTTTGTAAAAGGTGTGGGGTGATTATACAAAGAAAGAAAACCTGAGGACTACACTCAGGAAAGAAGCTTCAGTGACTTTAGTAACACAGGAAATTGATGGAAAACAAATAGATCAAAAGGTTACTAATTTTTTAAGGAATTTTATTGTCAAAAATAACCCCATAAGCTTGGTCTAGAAAATTCTATATTGTCAAGAGATTTTTTTTTTTAAAGAAAAATCTCAGGAAGGACACAAGTTGAGCATTGGAGAGCATATTCTCTAATGTCCACATTGAATGTGGCCAAATATGAAAATGGACAGGGAAGAGCCTCCAAAGAATAGATGGAAATGAGTGGACAAGACACAGACAATAGGGCAGGGAGCATATGGATTTTTGCTGTGTAATTTTTTTTTTTATATGTTAGGGATTCAGCCAGGGGTGCTTCACCAAAAAGACATTCCCAGCCTTTTTTCTTTCTTATTTTGTGACAGGGTCTCACTAAGTTGCAAAGACTGGCCTCAAACTTGTGATTCTCCTGCCTCAGTCTCCCCAGTTGCTGGGATTATGGGGGTGTGACACTTTTCCTGGCTGCAATGTAATTTTGATTCTATTAATATAGACACTGCCCAGGGGATCAGTGGGAGATATGTTTGAAAATGTAGTTTGGAGAAAGATTATAAGGATCTTGAAATCCAGGAAAGGGAACATGGGATTTTCCCTTCTTCATTTCCTCCCCTTCCCCCTCCCCATCCTCCTCCTCCTCCTCCTTCTCCTTCTTCTTCTTCTCCCCCCTCCCCTTTCCTTCTTTTTAATACAGCAAGGGCAAAGAGAAAAGCCTGCAGGAATCTGCCCTGTTACTAAACTATGCTCTCAGATTGAAAATTTAACCCAATTTCAGTGTTCCACTCATGGATGAGGAGCCTGTGGCCCTGCAGTGGAGTCTGGCGAGTCTGTGCCTCCCATAATAGAGATCTCTCAGGGCTGCAAGCACTCAGGGTGGATCACAGTGACTTGTGGCTCTGTGCTGTTGGAGATGCTTCAGTTCTATTAGCCAGTCAGTGTTCAAAGTGTTTTGTCCCCCTCTGGTCCCAGATTAGGACAAAAGTATACCCCTTGTTTCATCAGTGTTGCTTATAAATTGTCACATTAACTATTACACTATTATAACTAATAGTGTAAGCACATAATTCTGTGAGACAAGTCTAATTAGGGCATTGCTGAATTTTTTATTGTTGCACTATAATTATACATAATAATAGGATTCTTTGTAACATATTTGTACATGCATACTATATAACAACATAATTTGATCTGCTTCCTTCTCCAGGACCTTCCCTTTCCCAATTTCCCTCCTCCTCCTGGTCTTCTTCCTCCACTTTACTGATCTCCTTTCTATTTTCAGGAAATTTGTCCACATTTGTTTTTTCTTCACTTTTCTACTCTAGCTTCCACATATGAGAGGAAACATACAACCCTTGCCTTTGTGAGTTATTATTTTGCTTAACATAATGCTCTTAAGTACCATCCATTTTCCTGAAAGTGACAGGAAAATGGACAGTTCCATTCTTTTTTAGGGTTGAATAAAACTTCATTGTGGGGTTGGGGTTATGGCTCAGTGGTATAGAGCACTTGCCTAGCACTGTGAGGCACTGGGTTTGATCCTCAGCACCACATAAAAATAAATAAATGGAAAAAAAGATATTGTGTCCATCTACAACTGAAAATATTTTTTAAAACTCTATTGTGTATATATAACATACTTTATTTTTCCATCCACCCATTGATGGACACCTAAGCTGCTTCCCATAATTAGGCCATTGTGAATTGCTCAAACTGGATATGCATGTATTGCCATAGTATGATGACTTTAATTCTTTAGGATAGATGCCAAGAAGTGATATAGGTGGGTCATATGGCGGTTGCATTTCTAGTCTTTCAAGAAAACTCCATATTGATTTTCACAGTGGTTGTATAATTTACAATCTCACAAACCATCTCTGAATTTAAAAAAAAAACAGTGAAATGTAGCACACATAAAAGAGTGTTGATATCATATGCATGCTGCTCAGTATACTCCATTACTATAACCAACAGGACATTTCTATCATCCTCAAACATAGGTCCCTTTGCCAAAATACTCCCTCCCCATTTCATTACTATGTAGACTTCTAAAGCTGTAGTTTAGTTTTATTTATTTTTGACTTTATGTAAGTGGAGTCAAATTGCATGTATTCTCTTGTGTTGAATTTCTGTGCTCAAAATAATGTTTGTGAAATTTGTTCATATTGTGTGTTTCTGAGGGTTTTTTTAAAGTCATCATTGCTGTATAATATCTCACTGAATGAGTGCACCACAACTTCTACCATGAGTATGTTTGAGTTGCTTCCAGTTTGGTGCTATTCAAATAATGTCATTTTGTACATTCCTGCAAATGTCTTTTCATACACATGAGCTTGCACTTCTCTGGGCATATGCCAAGACTGGAATTGCTGGTCACAGGTAGGTGTTGTTTCAATTTGTGTTTTCCTGATTTCTAATGAGGTCAAGCACCTTTCATAGAGCTATTAGCTATTTGGATAGTCTGTCTCTTTTGTAAAGAAGATATATTGGATTGCTTGTGTATATTTTGTTGGTTTGTAAAATCTTTTCATGTATTGTGGACACAAGTTCATCCTTTACATGTTTTGCAAGTAGCTTTTCCTACTCTGTGGCTAACTTTTTCTCTCTTCTGATAATAACATTGGATGAACAAAAATTCTTAATTTAACATAGTCCTATTTACCAACAAATTCTTTTACACTTAGTGATCATTGTGTCGTTTAATAAAATTTTTTCTTTGTCTTCACATCATGCAGATATTTTCTTTTTTTTTTTTAATCTTATATAACCTTTGTCACATTACCCTTCATTTAGAGGATTGATTTTTTCCCCATCCACTGAGAATTGATATTTTCCCAGATTCTTTGTTAACATTTTACTATATTTTGTTTACCATTCTCTCTGTAGAGATGGATAGACTGCATATGTATGATTATATACTTATATAGTTATTACTTGGGAATCTATTGAGAAAAGTTTTTAGTCATTTATATTCCTCCTCTAAATACATCAATGTGTATTTACTAAAACTGAGGACTTTTCCCCTGTATCTACAGTAGTGATCAAGAACAAGAAATAAACATTGATACACTGTTATTTTGTAATCTACTGATTGATTTTTACATATCATGTGACATAATGATCAAGTTTTGCTTTTTATCCTAGACAGTTGCTTAATAGACCAAGCACCATACTGAATGGTCTTGTCGCCCTTGCTTTTCAGTACCAGCTTGTAAGAGCAAATGTCCAAGTAAGTACACGTGGATCTGTTTGAGTGCTCTTTTTTTTTAGCCTATTGGTCTACTCGTGCAGCAATTATCAAATGGTCTTAATTACTGTAGCATTACAATGAGTCTTGATATCTAGTGGAGTAACTACTTGGGCCAGAGTCTATTTGTGGTCCTTTACATTTCCATACACATATTTTAGAAGCAGTTCATAACACTCTATCTTTTAAAATTTGTGTGATTTTTATGGAGACTGTGATGAAGTTCATTTTATAAAGGTTTTCCATCACAAGCATGGAATTTTTCTCTACTTGAATAGATCTTCATTAACTTCTCTCAATATATATTGTATTAATGTTTCATAGTTTTTCAATCCATTAACATGGAAGGTTTATCTATGTAGGTCTTCATTAAATGATTCAAATTGATGCTATCATTTTCTATGCAAAAGTCATGCATATGTTTTTATTAGTGAATTCATAAGTATTTGGTGTTATTTCTATTATAAAATGGTATCTGCTTTGCTTTTATTTTCTAATTTTATTACTAGTATTGATTTTTGTATCTTGACCTTGTATATAGCAACCTTACTCAAGTCACTTCTTATTTCAGTTTATTTAATTGTTAATTATTATGAACTTTTCTCTGTGTACAAAAATAACATTTCTAAACCATAATAGTTTTATCTCTTACTTTCCAGCCCTAATCCCTTTAGTTTAATTTCTATATTGCTGAACTTGCTAGGATTTCCAGTAAAATGCTCTGAAGAAGTGGTGATACTGAACATGGCTGTCTTATTTCTAGATTAGAAAGCTTTCAACATTTCACCATTCAAAATGATGCTGTTTTGTTAGGTGACCCTTATGAAATTAAGGAAATTCTCTTTTGAAAACCAGTTTTAAAAAATATGTTTCTTCGAATAGATGTCAAATTTAAATATTTTTTCATCCATTTGGATGTTTAAGATCATTATCTTCTGTAGTGCTTACAGAGCAAATTACCTTCACCCTGTTTTTCTAATGGTAAACTAGTCTTGCTCTTCTTGAAAATATCCAGCTTGATTTTTTTCAGTTGCAACTTGAACATTCTGGGAACTTGTCCCTTTGCAACCTCAGCTGCAGGTTCTCAGCCCCATCAGTTGCAATAACCCCCTTTTAAATATGTATTTGTAATACTCCCTTCTAGATCCCGAAAATAATTCATAGATAATCTACATTTTTAGAAAATAATTCAGTATCCTGTTATGTAGAAAATAAGTAAATGCAAATTTTTTGATAAAATGCTACATTTTTCAATTTGGAAATGCTCAGGCATGGCTTCACTAGAGACTTGATGAAGTTGGCAGATGCTTCTACTGTAATGAGTAAATTTGGATGTAAGAGAAGCAAGACAATAAGACAATACTCAAGGAATATTTATTGTTGACACTTCTTATTTATATTTAGCATTTTGAGGTAAAGGTGAAATGAGCATATTTATGTGCATGCATAAATAGAATCAATGTAAATTTGACAGCTGCAAATGCAAATTGAAAGGGTGTGCTGTGTCACAGACTCAAAGACCAGAAGTGGCGTCAGCACAGATGATCGAGTATGTCCAAGTGGAGAACAGTCCTTGGGAAAGTTACGAAACAAACTGCAGGCCTCCCTCAATTTCCACCAGAGGTGTGTCCTGAAAAAATTCAGTGTATATTAAAACATAAAATATCTTTTATAAGTGAAAAATAGAGCTGGGTACCAGGTCCAGGTAGCTATACTAATTTTTACCTACAAAAAATTTTCAACAGGATGTTTGAAACTTATGTGGGACTGTCTCTCTCATTATAGGATGTTAGCCGATTTATCCTTTGTCTGCAAAATCCCAATAGCACCCTAACCAGTTATTGCAACAGTCAATTCCTTGACACCCAACAAATTTTCCAACACCTCCCAGGAGCACTGCTGTTCTTGATGAGAACCTGGGCCTATTTCATCTGAAGACAGGGCTCCTCTCCAACCCTCACTTTCTCTTCCAAATTCTGTGGAAGGCCAGTGCAGGCTCTGGAGGCAAAGATTCCAAACTGGTATCATTGAACCATCTCTATATTTATTTTTATTGTTATTCTCACCTGTGTTACCATCTTCCAAAAAAGATGTGTTGGTGAGCTACAAAGAGACACACTCATAGACAGGAGAGCAGATCTGATTGGGGAAGATGTGAGGGGAACAGGCAGACAGAATAGAGTTGGAACTAGGTCTTTTACCTAAATAAATTTCTGGGGCTTGTGGACTTGCTGAAGGGGAGATGTAACTCAGGTGCCAATTGAGAGAGGAATGCCTGATCAGTGGATGAGATAAACACAATTACCGCTGAGGCAAGAACATGGACTCTGTGGCCAGACTGCTTAAGTTCAACTTGGCTTCACTCTTCCAGGCCTTAAGACCTTGAGTCAATCACTGTGTACTTCAGTCTCTTGCCTATAAACAGGATAATAACAACACCTATAATATTTACTACATAGATCTATTGGAAGGATTAGACAAGTTAGTGTATGTGAAGTGCTTAGAACAAGTACACAGTAGGTACTGATAAGCATTATAGAAGCATTTGTCAAACAAGTAAAAAGGGTTTGCCAGAGAAAACAGCTTTCCCTAGCACTTTCTCTCACTGAGTGATGTGGGATTCAGTTGCCTAGGTTGGAAGCTCAGAGGAAACTTGACGTTCAAACCTGGTCATGCTACAGTGTAGGAAACTGCAAGCAGAGTGGAAGTCTAGTGGCCAAGCTCACATGGATGAGTTAGTTGAGTCCCCTGGCTCCTGACTGCTGCATTGTCCTATAAATTGTGGTGGGAGCTAGCCTTGGAAGGGTTCATGAGAAACTGCCTATTATCTCTGCTACTCAGAGAATCCATAGGTTCCAAAATCCCTCCTTTCCCCAATTGTCTCATTACACCCAAACTCCTATGCCTTTTTAAGTACAGAGAGCAAAGAATAAAATAAATCCAGTGCAAGTGACTCATAAACTCAAATCCTTGAGGAATATGCAACCTCAAAGTGAATTTCCTTTAAATAAACCTCTCACTTTGGGTCAGGGGCTGGGTAGGGCCAGAATAAAGATTTTGGCAAGAAATTAAAATTAAATTGTCGGCACTGGCAAAGCTCTACCATTTTCTAGTTGTGAGACTGTATTCTAAGTCTCCAAGCCTCATTTTCTTCCTTTGTAATGTGGAAATGTTAATGATCACTATCTCATGAATTGCTGGAAAAATGAAAAGAAATAATAGAAAGTGCCCAGCACCATGCCTGGGTCAGAACAGGGGCCAGTAAATGTTAATCGCTGATGCTATTATTATTATCGCGGGCATCAGCAATCTATCATAAGAGAAATATTTTTCCTTCACTCCCCAACAAAAAGAGGCCACATGTTTTTGCACCCCAGAAAGGTTTTATTTTGGTGCTTTCTTCTTCCATGAACTCAGTGATGTAGTGGAAGGGAAAGGGGCATCTGGAAAGGGGACCATGAAGTCTCAGTTGCTCAAGACTTGCATGGGAAGCCGTGCAGAGAGTGTGGATGTGGAGATAGACCTAGTCCTGCCACTCGCTCTGGTATATTGTCTTCTCTCTCTGATCCTTCAACAAGCATATGTTTAATGCCCAGAATATAGTGCCTGAGAGCTTTTATATGATTAGAGTGCAGGTTACTAAATGAGAAATTTTGAAATATTGCAAAGGCCATGAATTGGGGGTAAATCTCCCAATGGTAAAAGTCCAGAAAGATTGGCAGCAGAGGGCTTTGCAAAACACATGTTTATAAACACACTTTCTCTTTGTTTTACAAGGAAAATAGTAAAACTCTGTAGTTCAGTTATAGTGAGAAAGACCGGGTTCTGGGGGTATAGCTTAGTTGTAGAGGGCTCAGTTAGTGTACATGAAGCCCTGGGTTTGATCCCCAGCAAAAGGAAGGAAGGAATCAAGGAAGGAGGAAAGAAAGAGAGAAAGAAAAAGACTGGGAAATTTGAAATATTTTTATATCCTTAATAATCCAATAACTTAATATCTCCATGTCACTGTCAGTAGACAAACATGAACTCTTACATTTTAATCTTCTAAGGGACCTTGGCCCATATGTGGGTAGGTGGTAGTGAAAGCCTTTTCATAGATACTGGGAGTACAGAGGTGTGGATGGCCCAGTCCTGCTCTTTGGGAAGTGAGGACAGGCTGGGAGCGGCTGCCACGTGCCTTTGGTACTCCTCAGCACCCCTCCCTGTGTTGGCAGAAGCAATTTTCCCTCCCCCTGCATGCTTGTCCACCGATTGCACTAGCCTTCTTTGGGGGACTGGGAAGTTGGTTCCCACCCATCCCTTACATCCCCTTCACTTCTTCTTGAGGGAGGCTGTGGTTTTTCCTGTCAAGGGGGAAGAGGGTCCCGAATAGAGCTCTATTTTCTCAGGCTGACTGTGCATAGAACGGAGACATTTTTGCACTTGTTTTGCTTTCCTGAGGAAAAAAGAGTTGGATCCCAGCCCAGGGTCTGGAGGTCGATGTCTTTCTTCCTGATCTCCAGAACTCATTGATTGGAGGTACCTGCCAACCCCTGCACCATCCCTGTTCTGCAGGCCCTGTACCATCAGGTGCAGATGCAGGTACAGGTTTTGTCTTAGTTGTGCCATTTTGAGGCCATTTGGTTGCATGTCCAGTTTAAGGGCTCTAACTCAACCACCAATAAACCTGCTGTATTCATCTCTATCTGACTGTGAAATATGACTATTTTTCAGTTGGTTCAGCACCAGAGAAGTTCTATTAACCAAAAGAGCTGAAAGGGACCTTAAGGTAAGATTGCATAAGCCCCTATTGTGCAGGTGAAAAGCAAAGAACTGCATGGCGTCTGCTGGCCCACCTTCCCAGGCCCTCCCTAGGTCCTGGCAGCACAAGAACCTGAGCTGCCCACACCTGCTGGATCACCTCTGCTTCCAGCACTGCCAACGCAGCTCTGCACAGCTGGAGGAGCTGGCCCTGCGTCTGACCTCTCTGTGTCTCAACTCTCTCCAAGCAGATGTCTTGCTTTCCATTGTTCTGTGCTGATTGCTTTCATTTACTTACTCTACTATATCTTCCCTGCCCCTGGCACTGCTCCAATTCCTTTCCTTTGCTGAGGCACTGTTCCTGGTGTCTTGGGATATGTTCCTCTTCTGGTTCTTACCCCAGGGGACTGAATCTGCATATACATCTGCTACCTCCATGCCCACAGCTCTTTCGACCCACACAGAAGAGGATACTTGCTGTGAATTACATGGCTGGACTTCTCTAAATGTCAGACTCTGTTAAATAGAACAATAGTGTTATCTTATTGTGTGATGCAGAGATGGTTGCTAGGGAAACCAGTGGGGATATGCTTGATTTGTAAATCCTATAATTGCCCTAAATTAGCAGCAACTCATGCTCTTGTTTCAAAAGGATTTGGACTGAGCCAACTGGGAGCAGGTGAGGAGGGAGGAACAGTCACAGGTTGGTTCCCATTGCAATCTGCTCACGCTTTGCCTGAAGTGTTTTTTCTCACTGTTTCGCCAAAAAGCTAAAGGGATTAAAGAGTGAGCTAGAGGGAACACTGCGGTGCTCTTCTGATGGATCAGGACAGCTAGAAAGACAGAGCATGGCAGTCCCTCTCTTCTTGTGAATTCAGGTGGTCATAGCTGATGACTGCAGGCAGTACTAATAGTGATAGAAACAGAAAAACATCTTCTAGAACTTTTTGTTTTACAGTGGATTCAGAATTCTAAATTATAGTTCATAACTCCAAATCGGAGAACCAAGATATTTGGGAAATCTCATCCTCAGAAAAAAGCAGGGTAATCTAATTGTGAGAGTGTCGGCCAGCTCCGTCCCATTAAGCCTTTTCTTCATCCACGTCAGTTTTCAGAGACTCACTAACATTCTGCTTGATCATCCCAATGAAAAACTCCCTCCTTCCCAAGGCAGCCCATTTGGTTTTAAAGCAGTTCTGATTGTTAGGGTATCTGCCTTATATGGAGTTTGAAAATAGGGTGCTGGGTCTGGAGGGGCACATTCCCTCTTTGATGTAGTTGACTAGGGGAACTCACAGAGGTTTTATTTATTCATTTTTCAATGTCTGAGATCCACCCTGCTCTGTCACAGTGCCTGTCACCAACCTTTCCCCTGGCTCTGGAGCCCATGACCACCCAGACAGTTGAGGAGTCCCAGCTTCAGACAGAGGAGAGAAGCAGTTGAGAAAAAACCTGAAATTCGTTGCTCTAGTGTTTGATTAAGAATAGAGAACAGCCTCTGTCTCTCAGAGCCCTGCAATGTTTGTCTCGTTGTGATAAAGAACAAAATTAGAGTGCAGACCCTGTTGCCTAGGATAAAGGTCATGTGAAACTCTTCTGTAGACAATGCCGTTTGGAGAATCATCACTGTGTCCGTGGAGGATGACTCAGTATTCCAGATGTAGCCAGGTGCGCTAAGTCCCAGGGGGTCACAGTGCTGTCTTTTAGAAAAGTCAGTTTAATAAATGTAGCTGAACATCACAGAGGCCCTTGGCAGACGCATCCCACTGGTGACTCATGTTGGCCTCCACAATCAATAAAACCTCCCAGGCCTTTTCTCCTTTGTCGATGGGCTATGGCATGCTCCTCAGCCCAACTCTATAGGGCCTGTGGTGTCCAGGGCCTTTTTTAGCTCCTTGGTTAGCTTTGCTGTCAAGTTCACAAGTTCCCCACCAGCATTCTAAATGTCAGGATTGTGAGAGCCTGCTGTCTCCAGCTCTTTGGTACCTTTCCTGGCCTGTGAGGTCCCTGGTCTGTTCGTTACCTGGGGAAATTGACTTCATCTGCATGGTCCAGTTCTCTTCAGCTTTCATTTATCCAGACTAGCATGTTTAATGAAATTAAATGTCCAGTCTACCTTTTATCAATGTCTATTCTCTCTTTTCCAGTTCCTCGGCAGAAAAGTTGGAGGAAAGGCAGCAGCCAAAGAGTTCTACTCCTTCTCTGGTCTGGTGAAGCTTTGTAATTAGTTCATCTCAGGGGTAACAGGTTCAAGATTTTGGAAAAAGGTTTCTAAACAAGCGTTTATATTTTTCACAGCAATTTTACACAGTTCAGTAATTCTGAGTTTTGTATCATTTATTATTTTAACACAGAGTTCCATGGACACGATTTGCTAAATTCTGATTGAGTTCAGTCACTTATGGAAAGTCGAATTTCACATGCCACAACACAATAACCAAGTTTGCCCCATTGCATAAAAAGAATGCTGGAAAAAAATAAATGGTCCTTAGTGGCAACTTTGCAGTTTCCAAACTAGGAAATGTTGGAAATTGCTGTTAGGGGGTCCTTGGTTCTCCACAAAGTCCAAATCACTCATGAAGAAGGGATCCAGGTTTTCTCTCTTAACTCAGCTCAGGAGTTACAAAGAAACTGCCTTGTAAACTGGAAAATATAAGGTCATTTCCTTTCAGAATAATGACCTTAAACTTAACATTGGTTACAGCAGTCAGAGTTGGTTTTGTTTTTTGTTTGTTTGTTTGTTTGTTTTTTGGTACTGGAGATCTAACCCCGGGGACACCTTACCACTGAGCTACATCCCCAACCCTTTTTCATTTTCTATTTTGAGACAGGGTATAACTAAGTTGCTGAGGGTCCTGCTGATTTCGAGGCTGGCCTCAAACTTGTGATCCTTCTGTCTCAGTCTCCAGAGTTGCTGGGATTGCGGGCTTGCCTCATGGTGCCCAACCAGTCAAAGTTTTCATATGGAAAACCAAATACGTGGCTCTGAAATTCCAAAATCTTCCATGCAGATTTGTGACTGCAAAGAATCATAGCTAAAAACACTAATAGTAACTCACATAGCAATTTAAAATGTAGATACATCAACAGTACATGCACTCTTGAGTGGTTTATTAAAAGGCACTTAGAGCCATTCATGAGTAAATGGGAGCGCGAGGCGGCTTGTTTTAATGGCCACAAGGGAGTCGGCAGTGAGTGCCGCTAGCAGGATGCTGAGTCTGAGTGAGCAGGGGCGGCTGCAAGGTAACCTAAGGGAGTGGGTCCGGAACACAATGTCCTGTGGATCCTGGAGTCTCTCTGTGACTCCTGCAGCTGGATTGTACGAAAAGGAAATTTGGAGAATAAACACAGCACTCCAGGAAAGAGGTAAAAAATACCAGGTCCAGTGGTTCTAAGTCTGGGACACCCCGAGGCAAGAGCTGGGAAAGTGCCCTGTGGCTGGATTCTGTCCAAGGCTGCAGAGTGTCAGAACTCCATTCCCCAAAGCATCTGCTAGGATGTGCTCAACAGTGTCAGATTTTAGTGCCTGAAGCTCAGGGTTTATAGCTTCTTGCTGGGCTGCCCTCTCCCCGACCCTACGGGCACTGGCCTTCAGCAGCCTATCTGTTCAATCTTTCTGTTCTCTGTTGTTTCTTCATTGTAATATGAAAACAACTTTGCCTACCTAGCTGGATAGCACAGGGGGATATGCATTTCACTGTAATTCGCTGCTCTAGGAAGGCAAAAAAAAAAAAAAATTTAGAAAGCATTATCTACTGTGCATTACAAGTCTCTCACATGCAAGGCACTTTCCTATGTTTTACACACTTTATCTCATTTGATCCTCATGGTAAACCTGTAGGGCAGGTGCTATTTTATTACTGATGTTTTGCACAGAGGAAAATGAGACAAGTGCACAAGCAACCCAACCATGGCACCACGGTGGAAGTGACACAACAGGGACTTGGAGCCAGGTCTGCCTGACCCACGTGTCCAGGCTCTGAAGTGAATACAGTGCAGAAGAGGGACACACTTCGTTCAGCTCTGAGGCCATAGTCACCCTCCAGACCCAGCTTCCTGGGAGACAAACAGAATTATGGGACCAAAATGATCCTGACAGTGTCCTTGCAGTCCTGAGGTTATCAAAGGGGACTTTTGGAAATCTTTGAAAATGGTGCCATGATCCCTGTACACATACAACACCTGAATATCAAAGGCCTTTCCGTCCTTTTTGTCCTGGTGATGGCACAGTGCTGTGGGTGAGGCAGGTATCTCATGTGGGAGGAGAGGCCTGCTGAACATCACACCATCCATCAGGACAGAAAACTGGCACTCTGGATGCCTGGCCTGGAATCATTTGAAAGAGCACATTCCCGGCTTATTGGACAAAGCCTTGGTCAAAGACCTGGCTTCGAATCCTGGATTCTCCACTTTTAATCAGTACAGGTTGATTACCTCACTGCACCTCTTAGATTCCCAGTTTCTTCATCTTTTAAAAGGGATCATGTGTAAGCAGAGATAATAGTGCTTATATCTCAGAACTGTGTGGAGGATCAAGGTCATTGGTAATATTAGTAATGCCCACCACGGTCTCCCTCCTCCACCATTACCTCTAGGTAATCTGCCCACTACCCCCCCAGCCCTGTGGCCTGCACAAGAGCCCCTCTTTTGTCTCTACCATGGTTGATTCAATTGGACTGAATGGGGCAAATCATTCAAAGAATAGTTAGCAGGCCTCCTAGGCATCCATCAAGTGCTGAATGGACTTGCTTGAGTTCTTCTTTTGTGATTTTATTCACTGAGAACTGAGTTTTAAATTTTAATTATAACTAATTTCACATTTTTAGAGCTTTATAGTTATTAATTAATTTAAATTAAAATAGCCACATGGAGCTAACTCTGCTACATAGTGTATAATTTGGGAATCTAGGTTTATTCTCTAGGGAAGGCCAAACAGAAGTCAAAGAGCTGGAGTGGGTGAACTAGGAGGAGATTTTATTATAGTGGGAAAACTTAGCACACCAAAGAGACTATGGATTCAGAGAAAGGTCAAATAAATATGAAGGAAAGTAATGGGAACTCTCGGCTGTGTTCAAACACTGGTTGGGAGGTAGCATTGATTGTAAAGGCCAATCCTTTCTGCTCTGCACATTTACACTGAAACAATCTACCTTCAAGCGGGAGCTATTACAGAGCACCTCTGGAACAATGCAAAGCAAAATAGTAGGAAGTGCCTATCGCTGTAAAAATGCAACGTGATCAAACATACTTTTTATCTTATTCCTGGGCTTGCAAGAATTTATGTGCTGTATTTCCACTACCACCCTCATCCCCTACCAAAGAACCAAACAAGCGCCCCAAAGTGCTTATTAAATATAGGTAAGAGACAGTTACCATGGCTTAGATGTGATTGGTCTGCCAGGGATTCATGTGTGCAGGCTTCTCCCTCTGTGTGGCAGAGCTGAGGTGGTGGGACCTTGAGCAGTGGAAGCTGGTGGGAGGTCACTAGGGGCATTGCCCTCAGGAGGGATTAGGCATTGCTCCAGTAGCTCTCATGGGACCTCAGTGAATTCTCATGGAGTGAGTTGTTATAAAAGAGCAAGACTAGCCCTTCCCTTCTCCCTGTTGCCTTGTCTTGCCATGTGACCTCTCCCTTTTCCATGTGGGAGGTCCTCAGAAGGTCCTCATCAATACTAATTTGGTGCCATTGCCATGCCCTTGAATTTTTAGAACTATGATCTAAATAATCCCCTGTTCTTTATAGTGTACCCTCTAGTATTTTCTTATAGTAAGAGAAACTGCACTAACACAGCAGTTTCTCTCTGGAAAATGCTGATATTAAAGGGTGGTCAAGAACTAAGTAAGAAGATGGAGAAACAAGGCCTGTGATGCAAGCAGGCATTAAAGTTTTTACAGGCAGGTAGCGTCCTCTGACTTTAATGCAAAAGCAAGTTCATTTACTCTCTGGAGAAGATTAAGATCAACAATATCAGAACTCTAAATAAAATGCAACCAAATGCATAAGAAAGTAAACCATTATGAGTAGAGATAGCAAAAATGAAGGATATCAGATTTAGAATCTGAGAACTCTAAATATTGAGGTAATCATACTTAAAGTGAAAAATAATTTTGTGTGAAATAGAATATTAAGTCACAGAACTAAGCATCAAAACTGAAATGACAGATCCAAAAAAGATTTAAAGACTTTAACTTTTATAAATGAAAAACATTACAATTAAAATAAAACCCAGTGGATGGGCTAAAAAGCAGAAAAAAGAATGAACAAAGTGGAAAATAAGAGTTGAAGAAGTTAAACAGAATGCAGTCCAGTGAGAAAAAAAGATGTTAAAAAGAAAGATTGACAAGAAATGATTATGGGGTCCAGGTCAAGATAGTAGATTAAACGTATACATCTAATTTTATTCCCTTTTCCAAGATCATTAAGACAAAAAAGGATTTTATTTTAAAATGATATAAATCACAGGGATGATAGAATACAAGAAGAGACAATAACAACAAACATCTGGAAAAGAGAAGGCATATGAACTCTTGATAATGGACTTAGAACTAAGAAAGACTGGCCCCAAGTGGGTGATGGAAATTGACCCACTTTCTGTGGTAAAACAACACAAAGAAAGTACAAGGAGGAATATAATAAAAAACATAAATGAGAGCAATAGGAATTAAAGACACCCTGGAGAGGAAGTACGAAAACAAAAGTTCTTTGAGAAGACTATTAAAAATAGATTAATCTCTGGTATACGAACAAAGGGGCATGTATACAGATTGGCAAGGGTTTTAAATTTAAAATTAAACTTTAAAAAGATTTTAAACATAAAAACACTTGCAAGCTACCTACTTTGCATTAGAAGAAATGTTTAAATTCCTATAAAAATATTACATATAAAAATAATTGGATAAGAAAGAGACTATCTGAATAGCCTTGTAATTGTTAATTAACTTCAAACAGTAATTCAAAAATTTTCTGCAAGGCAAATAAAAGGTTTGGATGATTTTATTGGTATATAATTATCTCATTAAATAGAAGGTACAATATCCAAGTTGACCCAAGGCATTTTGAAGACAAGGATGAAGGAATTTGCTTTTCGAGATCAAAAGACTTACTGAAAAGCTAAAGTAAT
The DNA here is from genome assembly GCA_020662805.1 of Glaucomys volans. Classification (NCBI taxonomy): domain Eukaryota; kingdom Metazoa; phylum Chordata; class Mammalia; order Rodentia; family Sciuridae; genus Glaucomys; species Glaucomys volans. Next base: position 36,187 of record JAJEJO010054211.1, on the reverse strand, counting down.
AAAGCCATGTGGTGTTGAAGTCAGGATAATAAATTTAGCCAATAGAACAAACTCGGGAACCCAGAAACAAGTCTACGTATGTATTATTGTTAGATGGAGAAAGTGACATCAAAGATAATAGGTCATGATGAACCATCAATAAATGGTGCTGCTCTCCTTGGTTATCCACATATTAAAAAAAAAAATAGAATGAGACAGACATCATTACCCTATGTATGTGTATGACTACATGAGTGGTATGAATCTACATCATGCACAACCATAGAAATGAAAAGTTGTACCCCATTTGTGTACAATGAATCAAAATGAAGTCTGTAAAAATTAATTAAATAAATAAATAAAACTCCTTATTCCCTTATATATAAAAATTAATTTCCAATGGATTCAGATCTTTAAAAAAAGTTTTTTATTAAGTTGTAGATGTACAGCATGCCTTTATTTTATTGGTTTGTTTTTTAAATGCTGTACTAAGGATCAAACCCAGTGCCTCACGTGTGCTAGGTAAACACTCTGCCACTGAGCTACAGCCCCAGCCTGAATTTAAATCTTAAATGTGGAAGGCAAAGCTTTAAAACTTTTGGAAGAAATTCAGAATAAAAGAATTTTTTTTAAAGACAAAATAATGCCAACTGAAAAAGAAAACATTCACAAATTAACCATGTTAATATCATCAAAAGATACCACAAAGAAAATGAAAATATATGCCCCAAATTGGTGGAAGATATTTCTGACATAACTGACAAGATATTACTATCCAGAGTATAACATATTTTTTAATTTAGCAAATAGATTAGGGTAATCCAGTGAAAACTGGGAGAAGGATGAAAATAGACATTTTACAGAAGAGGAAACAAATGACAAATAAACATGTAAAAATATGTTAGGAATCAGGGATAATAAACCATGATGGTGAGATACTAGTTTAGCAACACTATATTGGGAAAATTAAGATAACAGCAAATGTTTATGGAAAATGTGGGCCAATGGGAATTTTTATAAATTATGCTAAGCAGTGAAATTTTTACAATCACTTGACAAAATGATTTGGTACTATATAGTAAAACTGAAAATTTGCAATCCCTCTGGCCTCCCAATTCCACTCTTAAACATATACATAGAGAAACTCTTGTGCATGTACAGTGGGAAATATGTACAAGAATGAGAAGATAATCCACAGCTGCGTGCATCGACCTGAGCTCATTTTGCAAAATAATGTTGAATTTTAACATGTAGACTGTATAATGTCTGACCTTTTGCTAACCTTCAAAATGAACAAGATCGTGTTTAAGCATTCATGAATATGTGATAAAACATAAAAACAAGGCAAAGAACCAAATTCTGCAAAGTGACCACGTGGTGTGGGGGAGAAGAACACAGGGAGAGGAATAGTTCCTGGTAGTGCTTTAAGTCTTTAGCTGCTTTTTTGTCAGTCCATTCAACATTCAATCACCTAGACATTTATTATATGTGTTTTACATATCAAATATTTTTCTTTAATATTTTGTTTTTGTTTAACATGTATTAATTGTACATATTCACGGGTTCAGTGTGCTATCTGCACACATGCATACGGTGTGCACCGATCAAATCCTGCCCCCCTCTGCTGATTTCCATGCTCACGTGATCATTATTCTACCTTCAGATTGACTAATAGAGCTTTTTTGAGCATTCAGGGAATATGAATGAACTTAGATCACTGGAGTCTGGGTTGTTCTGTGATCTCAGTTCACAACAATATGGAATGATTAAGTCGGGGGGAGACAGACCAGCCTGTGGAGAGTTGGACAAATGGTACTGCAGACACTTTGGGTGGTGGTTCTTGCTTTTCCCTCCCTGGTGGGTGTGACCCTGGACCAGGCACTGGGTCCCTTTTCTCTTCTGTGGAGGGGCTCAGTTGTCATTTGGGGGTGATTCAGCCCTCCCATGAAGGCATTTGAGAAGGTATGGAGGAGGAAGTTTTGGTTGTCACAGTGACCGGGAGACCCAGCTCATCTTTAATGGCAGAAGCCACAGGCACTAAAGGGTCATCAATGTGGGAGGCAGTTGTGTTCCAAATGCCAGTGGTGCCCCTGTTGAGAAGCATGGCCTCTCGCAACCCGCGGGTCCGCTGCACTTCTCTGTATGGCCTGCACTGTGTGATGGTCCCTAGGCAGGTCTTTGCCCAGTCCCTTGGTACAGAGGGCTGTTAGCTCTGCTCTCACATACGTCCCTCCTGGGAGCTAAGTTCTCCTGGCAGGAAGAAGATTCCATCAATTCAACTGAAGTGGACAATTAGGGACAATTTGCGCACAAGTTCTGTCAGTCAGTGGGGGCAAAACACCAGCTTGATCCGGTTCTAACTGCATTTTCGGAACAATTGCGCCTGCGGAGATGTGTCATCCTGTGCAAAGCTAAGCAGTGCCCTCCTTGGGACACTCAGGGGATTACAGAACTGGCTGTTCTGAGAAAACGTCTTGGCCACAAGGCGGACTCACACTCTGACTTTGGCCAGTGCCAGCACTGTGTGCCTGTGTGAACACGGGACAGAAGTCCCTTGGGGAAAGGCAGCCTGGTGGTAGGGGGCACTGCTAAATGATGGGGTGAAGCCATATTTCAATCCCTACTCACTCTCTTGACCAGATGCTCTTCTGCAGTCCACAAGCTATACGACCATACCTAGCAACCAAACCCTCTCATTCTCTACCAATTTGGTAATCTCCTTTTAGCTGCATGCAAGAGCTCCAGAGCCTGTCTCCCCAAGGTTTCCTGGACCAACCGTGTGGGTCTCGTCTGCTTTCCAGCCTCTAGTTCCAAGGGATGCATCCAAGTGTGCAGGGGGCCCCTAGGGTCTGATGTTAAGGCTTCCTCATTCTGATCCCAATTTGCTTTTCTGCCCACCACATCCCAGACTCTCTTCTAGGCAGGCTACTTTTGTCGTACTTCCCAAATAGTGCTTGTGAAATTTCATTTCCCTCATCCCTCACGCTCTTCCTTCATTCTCATGTTTCATCCATCTCCTTCAATGTTTGACTCATTTTCTCCCCTTTCTCCTCCAGGAAGCCCTCTGGGATTTTGCTGCAGCTATAGAAATCACTGAAAAGTACGAGTGTACCTCCTATTGGTCACTGGCCACACAGTTCATATATTGGGAACTTTGGTCCCTAGGATTATAAACTCCTTGAAGGTAGAAGCCTAATTTGGGGAGACTTGGCCCCCGTTCCCCCCACCACACTTAAGATCTCTGCTAAGCAGTGACCATGGTAACAGGTAGCTCCTTTGCGTGTCCTGTTGGAACAAAAAAAAACTATGAAAGAATAAGGAATTTAAAAAACAAAAAGAACAAAGAATTTGGCTTCCTTCAAGATTGGCAATGAGAGCAGCAGGACAAGTTTGCCTCCAAATCCGTGAAACCAGTTCAGTCAGTTGGCGGTGAACTTGGCCTGGAATGTTCTGGCCTGGTCTTAAAGAAAGTGCTTCACTCTGGGTACATTGGTCAGCCCGAGTCCCACAGCCAGGAGTCCACTTGCTCCCTGTCACATCCTGAGCCCATCCAGAAGCATCAGGTTCTTGCAGGTGGAAGCAGATACCTTGGTTGGGTCAGATTTGTGAATTTAAGAAAGAGAGGGGCTGGGATGTGCCTCAGTGGTAGCGCATTTCCTTAGCATGTTCAAGACCCTGGGTTCCATCCCCAGCAGCAGGGGGAGGGGTGGGGGGAGGAAGAGAAATGTTTTCAATGGTTTGTGAAATCTTTTGCAAGTTTGCAGAAGCTCTGGATCACTTGAAAACTTGAATCCACCACAACTCAGCACAGTGAATGTTTCAGAAAGTACCTAGAATGAGTATCTTTGCTGCATTTTCCTAGTAACATGCTCTTTCCCCAGGAAACTGCCAAGCCTCCTGTGTGCCAGGCACAGCTCTAGTTTGGGACAAACAGTTGGGAACAAAGCAGACTCATATCCTGCCCTTGTGAGCTTCTAATCTAGCTCATCACCCAGCACAGTCTCTGCTCTTTGGCAGGTGTTAGGCCACCAAAATGATGTCATGGGAGCTCCCAGAGTACGGAAAACAGCAGACACTTCTTTCTGCAATATCTTCTCCAACGTCACTGCTCAAAGTGTGGCTTGTGGCCCCCAGTGCCAGGATCACTTGGAGCACGTTAAGAATGCATGTCTCTGGCTCCTCCCAAGACCTTCTGAATGAGACCCTGACTTTCAGAAACTGCATTTCAAAGATCCCACAAGTTTGAAAAGATCAGCTCCAGAACCCAGTTCTCATGGGCTGTCCTGCCAGGAAAATGCCAGAATGAGCCTATGCATTGCAGAAAGTACACAGCTGAGCTCCCCAGCACGTTCAGAAACCTGGCGTGTTAAAGACTGACGGCCTATGAAAAGAAGCCCAGCACTTAAAAACCCAGTGTGCCTCAAACTTACTTGATGACACACCATGACCTGACAACTCATCAGGCAGTAGAGCCAGCATCCTGTGGGAGGCACCATGGGAAAACTGGAAAGGACCCTCTGGCATTCACAGATTGATTTCATTGGTTTCAATTACTCTCCATGAAGGGGGCCCCTGAGAGGATAACTAGTAGTTTTACTGAGGCACCAATTTGAATCATGCCTGCTTTTGGGCCTGGGGTTCTGGACAAAATCCTCAGGCTCGGGGTGAGGGTGGTGTTGGAAGGACAGAGGGGATCTAGGACCTGCTCCATTATCCAGCTCGATTAGTCTCTGCTTATGACTATGTCTGGGGAAATGCTCACTGGTTAACAAAACCCCCAAATATTAAGGAAAACTGGCCCTCACCTATGAAATGTCATTATCATAAAAAGTGCTGGTTAGCTTGTGAGGTGAAGACAGACACAGGAAACTCTGAATTCCGAGTGGAACAACACTGGGAGAAATCCAGGAGATAACGTAAGTATTTCTTATTTGTCACTTAGGGAATTCAAGAAGGTCCTGGGTCATATGTGCTCCACAGGTGTCAAGGACTGTTGATGACAGCAGTGAAGACCATGATAGCTAGCATGTGGGGGGAGTTTATTGCATGTCAAGTACTGTCCTAGCTTATATGTCCCTCACAGCAGCACTGACCTAAGTAGCATAAGCCTCACTTTTACAGATGAGGAAACTGAGGTTGGTTCTTCACTTCCACCCCTTTCAGACTGAATGGGATTTGAGAGCTAGGTGACAGGTATCTGGTCAAGACCAGATCACTCAAATGACAGAGTAGTCCCTGGGTCCCCTTCAACCCCCAGCTATCCCCTCAGAGTCCCAGCCCTAAAGTGGACATGAGTTAAATGTGTGCCTCAGTGAAACTGCTGATTATCTTGCTGTGGGCTCTTTCCTTCTGAGACCGTGAATTGAGTAGAATTGAATCTTCTTTGGGAAATGTCCATCCTGCCCCAACTTGGGAGTACCACTTCAGGATGAGGTAGCCCTAAGTGAAAAGAGGTGGACCTGGGGCTTGTGGGGCTAGGGTCAGGGTCTGGTTTGCTCTAGGGCAGTTGTGCCATGGTAGGGCTCCAAACGGACTGCAGGTCAGCTGGGACTGGACGTGCTCTTGCAAGGTGGGACTGCACAGCTCTGGTCCACAGCAGCTGTGTGGCCTTAGCTCCATCTCACAAATGGTGGGATCATGATACCTCTCTGCCCATTCCCTGAAATTTTGGGCTCACTCTGCACCTGTGGGGTGTGACAGACGGGCACCTCAGGTCCCAGCTGGCTGATGGCTGCTCAGGAGTCTTCCCAGGGGCTCCTTGGGTTACAGCTGCTCCACACTGGCTAATCCAGATTAGGTGAGAGCTGTCCTGACCACTCGTCTCCAGGGACAAGCAGAAGACCTGAGGCTCCCATGTCTCACCAACACACTCTCCAAAACCCAATGAGGAAGGGCTGGGGATATAGCTCAGTTGGTAGAGTGCTGCCTTGCAAGCCTTGCAAGCACAATCCCCAGCACTGCAAAAAAAAGAAAAAAAAAAAAAAAAGAAAAGAAAAGAAAACCCAAGGAGGAGGCTGGAATCCTCGCTGTGTGCTCAGATGAGACCCGGGGGGTAAAAATGTCCCTGCATTTTGGGAAGACACTGCTCTGTTGCTCTTAGCCAAGCTGAGTCTAGGGCCTGGAGGTGACTCAGTTCATGTTGCCCTCATTTTGTGACATAGCATAGGGTGGTAGTGATAAAGTCAGGCACAGATAGCCCTAAGTGCTAGCTGTGTGACCCAGAGCAAATGACTTAACCTTTCTGAGTTCAGTTTGCCCTTCTGCTAGAGGTGTGAATAACTACCTATGTCATGGACTTGCTGGGAGGTGCTAGCACAAAATCAGTCTTTCATAAGGAGTAGCTGTTACTATTGCTCTCACTTGGACATAGGTCACAAGAGGGGATTCTAGGCTATATCATAATAGAACACTTCTAAAATTTGCCTTTTAGAAACTTCAATGAATTTCTGAAGTTATTTTCTAAAAATCAAATTTAAAATGTTTTCTCATAAATATATTTGTATGGGGTTGGGCACTGTTTTAGTCAACTTTTTCACTGCTGTGACTAAAAGGATCTGACCAGTACAATTATAGAAGAGAAAAGGTTTATTTGAGGGCTCAAGGTTTTAGAGGTCTTAGTCCATAGAAGGCTGGCTCCATTCCTCGGGGCTCCAGGTGAGGCAGGACATCATGGCAGGAGAGAGTGGCAGAGGGAAGCAGCTCACATTATAGTGATCAGAAAGCGGAGAGAGAGAAAGGCCTCCACTCTCCAGATACAAAATGTACACCCCAAAGCCACACCCCAATTCCCTCCTTCTCCAGCCACACCCTGTCTCTTCAGTTACCACTCAGTTAATCCCTATCAGGGGATTAATTCACTGATGGGGTTAAGACTCTCACAACCCAATCATTTCTCTTCTGAACTTTCCTGCATTGTCTCACCTGTGAGATTTGGGGGGACACCTTGCATCCAAACCACAACAGGCACATATGATTTAAAAAAAATTAACAAATAGGAATTAAGGGCTTTTAAAAAATCCCGAGACCTCCCTCATGGCTCCTGTGTTCCGCTCCTCTGTACTCTCCTGGTGGCAGCCCCTGGCGTTAGTGGCCCTCTCTGAAGGAAGGCAGGCACTTCCCCTCCCTGGGCAGCCGCTCTTCCCAGAGCTGACTTGAAGTCGCTGTGGTGTGTCCCTTCACCCCAGAGCTCTTGTCCCAATAGGAATGTAGCTTTGGTTTCAAAACTAACTTCCAGGTTGCCCCCTGTCCAAGAAGCTGAGCAGGAGAAGCCACGCTGCAGGGGACCTCAAAACAGAGACTTGGAGCATCCACCCAGACTTTCAGCCCCTCCTAAGTGGCCTGGACCCCTCCAACCCAAGGGAGAGGGAGAAAGAGGACAAGGGCAGCAATCAGTAGGCCCCTGTGCATGCCCTTCCCATGTGTTTGTGCTTTTCCATCTCATAACAATGCTGCCTATGCAATATTTTGGGCAGGAAGAGAGATGTATCTGCCAGAACCTGCTGGCGAAGGCAGTGCCCGCAGTAGTTAAGAACAGGCTCTTGAAAGTATGGAGTCTGAGTTAAGCCAGTCTCAGATACTTCCCGCTGTGTGACCTTAAGAAAATGTTTCAGTCTCTCTGTGCCTTCATCTCTGATGGTGGGAAATAAATGGACCTACCTCACAGGATTGATTTGAGGAATGAATGCTTTGATAAACATCAAGTTGATTAAAATAATCAGGCACACACATAGCAAGGACTCTGTTGGAAATGACAATTGCTGCCATTGGACTAAGGTCCACAAAAGCCTGGATCCTATCTGTTTTGGCTACTGGTCTGTTGGAGACAGAGCAGGCTCAGCACTGTATAGGAACTCCAGCAACGTTTATTGGGCAAACAAAAGATAGAACCAGCTTTTGCAATGAAGCCATTATACATTTTGGCCAGCAGAGGGCAGCAAATAGCTATGGTTGACACTAATTCTGAGGGAGGGTGATTTATTTATTTATTTATTTATTTATTTATTTATTTATTTATTTATTGGTACTGGGGATTGAACCCAGGGGCACTCCACCACTGAGCCACACCCCCAGCCCTATTTTGTATTTTATTTAGAGACAGGGTCTCACTGAGTTGCTTAGTGCCTCGCTGAGTTGCTGAGACTGGCTTTGAACTCTTGATCCTCCTGCCTCAGCCTCCCAAGTGCTGGGATTACAGGAACGGCAAGGTGATTTTAAATGTTAACGTTGAAGTTAAACCGGACTGTTCCTCCTCAATCAGCAAGTGGGGCCAAAGGTGTGGGTATACACCTGTAGGACTAGCCCCACCCTTCCCACGCAACCTTTCTGTAGGTTAGAATGATCTGGAGAGATTTCATCTCCCTTCAAACCTTGGTTCAATTTTTTCTCACAGGTCCAATTTTCAATTTCCTTTCTTCCTTTTCTCCTTCCCTCATGCCTTCCTTCCTCCTTCTCCTCTCCTTCTTTCTCTAAATACCTGTGTCTCCTATCCCATTTCCCACATACGCTCAGTCTTGTGCATCAAGTTAGTAAACTGCATGCACCCCCAGATTTTTATCTGCACGATGGCAGCTTGTCCTCCAAGCCACAAAATCTGAACTGGATAGCCAGGTACCGTATTCTTCCCAACGGACTAGGGCTGATAAATGTGGTAGACTCAAAAGAAAACCTGATTTGATACAATTGGACCCAGTCACTGTAACGTGGCCAAGGTCACCAAGCATCTGTGGTGGAGGTAGGGCACCAGCCCCACCTTTGGCTCTGTGCATGATACCAGGCCATCTCACTGTACTTTCCCTTTTGCCCACAGGGGAGGCTCATGTGGTTATGGTTTGGATGTCAAATGTCCCCTTCATGTGTTTAAGACTTGGTCCTCAATGCAATAATAGTCAGAGGCGGGGCTTTGGGGAAGTGATTGGATCATAAAGGCTCTAACTTCAACAAGGATTGATTAATTGATGGATTCATAATTTGTTTTTTTAGATATACATATTTTTATTATTTTGATTCATTGTACACAAATGGGATACAACTGTGGTTTCTGTGGTTGTGCATGGAGTAGAGTTGCACCATTTGTGTAATCATGCATGTACATAGGGTAATGATGCTTGTCTCATTCTATTATTTTTCCTTCCCCCACCCTCCCCACTCCTCATTTTCCTTTATACAATCCATCCTTCCTCCATTCTTGCCTCCTTCCCATCCCCCCATTTTGTATCATCATCCACCTATCAGAGAAATCATTTGGCCTTTGTTTTTTTGGGATTGGCTTATTTCACTTAGCATGATATTCTCCTTATATTTACCTACAAATGCCATAATTTTATTCTTCTTTATGGCTGAATAATATTCCATTGTATATATACACCACAGTTTCTTTAACCATTCATCTATTGAAGGGCATGTAGGTTGGTTTCACAATCTAGCTATTGTGAATTGAGCTACTGTAAACATTGATGTAGCTGTTTTACTGTAGTATGCTGATTTTAAGTATTTTGGTTATAGGCCAAGGAGTGGGATAGCTGGGTCACATGGTAGTTCCATTCCAAGTTTTCTAAGGAATCTCCATACTGCTTTCCAGAGTGGCTGCACCAATTTACAACCCCACCAGCAATGTTTGAGTGTACCTTTTTTCCCACAACATCGCCAACACGTATTGTTGCTTGTATTCTTCATAATAGACATTCTAATTGGGGTGAGATGAAATCTTAGGGTAGTTTTGATTTTCATTTCTTTTATTACTAGAAATGTTGAATGTCTTTTCACATATCTGTTGATTGCTTTTAGATCTTCTTCTGTGAAGTGTTTGCTCATTTCCTTAGCCCATTTATTAATTGGGTTATTTGTATTTTTGGTATAAAGCTTTTTGAGTTCTTTATAAATTCTGGAGCTTAGTGCTCTATTTGAAGTGTGTGTGGCAAAGATTTTCTCCCACTCTCTAGGCTCTCTCTTCACATTGCTGATTGCTTCCTTTGCTGAGAAAAATCTTTTTAGTTTGAATCTATCCCAATTATTGGTTCCTGCTTTTATTTCTTGTGCTTTGGGAGTCATGTTAAGGAAGTCTGGTCCTAAGCCAACATGATGATGATTTGGACCTACTTTTTCTTCTATTAAGTGCAAGGTCTCTGGTCTAATTCCTACGTCCTTGATCCATGCAGAAAAAGCATTTGATAAAATACAGCATCGCTTCATGCTCAAAACACTAGAAAAAATAGGGATAGTAGGAACATACCTCAACATTGTAAAGGCTATCTATGCTAAACCCACAGCTAACATCATTCTAAATGGAGAAAAACTGAAAGCATTCCCCCTAAAAACTGGAACAAGGCAGGGATGCCCTCTTTCACCACTTCTATTCAACATCGTCCTTGAAACTCTAGCCAGAGAAATTAGACAGACCAAAGAAATTAAAGGGATACAAATAGGAAAAGAGGAACTCAAACTATCACGATTTGCCAATGACATGATTCTATATTTAGAGAAGCTGAAAAATTCCACCAGAAAACTAGAACTCATAAATGAGTTCAGTAAAGTAGCAGAATATAAAATCAACACTCATAAATCTAATGCATTTTTATTTATAAGTGATGAATCCTCTGAAAGAGAAATTAGGAAAACTACCCCATTCATAATTGCCTCAAAAAAAAAAAAACACAAAAAAACCTTGGGAATCAATCCACCAAAAGAGGTGAAAGACCTCTACAATGAGAACTACAGAACACTAAAGAAATGAAAGAAAACCTTAGAAGATGGAAAGATCTCCCATGTTCTTGGATAGGCAGAATTAATATTGTCAAAATGGCCATACTACCAAAAGAGCTATACAAATTCAAAGCGATTCCAGTTAAAATCCCAATGATGTTCCTCATAAAAATAGAGAAAGCAATCATGAAATTCATTTGGAAGAATAAGAGACCCAGAATAGCTAAAGCAATTCTTAGCAGGAAGAGTGAAGCAAATGGTATCACAATACCAGACCTTCAACTAGACTACAGAGAAATTAGGAAAACTACCCCACTCACAATAGCCCCATTCACAATAGCAACAAAAACAGCATGGTATTGGCACCAAAATAGACAAGTAGACCAATGGTACAGAATAGAAGACACAGAGCAAACCCACATAAATACAGTTTTCTCATATTAGACAAAGGTGCCAAAAGCATACAAATGGTGCTGGGAAAACTGGAAATCCATATGCAGCAAAATGCAACTAAACCCCTATCTCTCACCCTGCACAAAACTCAACTCAAAATGGATCATGGATTCATAATTTGAATGGACTATTGGGAAGTGGTGGAAATTGTAGGAGGCAGAACCTAGTTGAATGGAAGGGTCCTTGGAGACTACATCCTGTTCCTGGACCTCCCTCCTCTTAAAGTTAATTTTGAAGTTAAACTGGACTGCTCCTCCTGAATTGGCTGGTGGGACTTCCTAGCTGCATGAGGTGAACAGCTCTGCTCCACCATGCCCATTCCATCATGATGTTCTCCTTGCTGCAGACCCATAGAATGGAGCCAGCTGACCATAGACTGACACCAGAGCCAAGAGAAATCTTTCTCCTTTTCAGTTGTTTTTCTCAGGTATTTTTGTCACAGCAAAGAATAGCTGACTAACTCACATGGTCCTCATTTATAAAATCCAGTCCATGTAGCCATCAGCTTCTGGTCACAGATGCCTTTCCCCTGGTCTCTGGCACAAAGAAACAGACAAGACTACTTCATAAGGCAGCTCCCTGGGAGGTCCAGGGACAGTGGACAGGTGACCATTGCTGCCTTCGTGTTCCTCAGCTCACTTAGACCCTGTCCACAGCTCTCACATTTCCTGGTGATGCAGTGCAAGTCCACCTACCCCAACGGCATCGTCTTGTCCCTGACGGGTCACACTGGTGGCACTGTCAAGGGTGAGTTTCTGAGGATCCCCTGGATGGCAGAGCCCAGAGTGCCCTGCTTCTTGTCAGCAGCTTCAACTGCCACTCATAGCTACAGTGACCTCCAGGGTCAGCTTCACAGCTGCTCTGGGATCCCAGATTGCCCCAACATCCCAAATCTGCTTAAGATCTCATCTCTCCCAATTATTATTGAAAAATTGTGCTGGGATAACTACTTGGAAAAAGCATTTGAGATTCCTAGTAAAAAAAAGCAAATTACATAGGAATTGAGTTAAAATAAGAAAAATAAAAAAGGAAAGACTTTAAACTAGAAAAATATCGACCTATTCTTACATTAGGACAGATTATAGAAATTATAAAAGAAGACACTTACAAGTCATTTAGTTAAAAATTTGAAGTTCCATACCCCAGGAAGCATCAAAAACAACATTAAAAGCAAGAGACAAATTGGAAAAGGTTTACAACCAAAGGATGGAGATCCTAAATAAAAAATCAGAAGAAATCAGATAACGAATCAGAACTGACAACTTAAAAATATAAACTCACAGGAATCTGGAGCATATTCATCTCACTGGTAATGAAGTAAATGCAAAGTTCGACATTTTTTTGCCTCTAGAAGTTGCAAATTTCTGAACTGCACAGTGTCAGGCTCACAGGTGGTGACGATAAACACCTTCCCACAACCTTTGCCACTGTCACCGTAGTTATGTATTACCTATTACCTTCTCTCCTCTCCCCAACCAGGTCAATATACTCCATGATGACAGGGACATGGTTTATTGATCTGTCTCAAGTACTTAGAATAGCACCTGCCCCATAGTGGGATGCTTATAACATATCTGTAATCTAATGAATATTGATCTTTATCCCCAGTAGCTCTACTCTTAGGAACTGATCTCATGGTAACAAAGATATTAAAAAAAAAAAAAGACATATCCAAGGACGTTCATTTCAACAAATGTGGTGATAGTCAACATCTGCAAACAACTTAAATGTCCATCAATAAGGGATTAGTCATAAACAAATTATGACACATCCTTATTAGAGATGACAACTATAAAGCCTTTAAAATCATGTTGTCAAAGACAATGACATGGAAAAGTTTCTAGATGTAGTATATCATGAAGAGGGCAGGTTCTGTGACACTGTCTAGAAATCAATTTTCTGTGTATATGATCTTTATATACATTGTATATGCATATATGCCTGGAAAAAAAACCACATGAGAACAAAATCTGACATTTTAAGAGTATCTATCCATAGTTGGTGTGATGATGAAAAACTTACATTTTTTGATTTATTCTTATATATTTATAAAAAAATTTATAATAAGACATCTTTCATTTAAAAGCAGATAAGATCAATGCAGCTGAGGCCATCAGTGCCCACCCATGTTCCTCAGGCTGGCCACAGTTCCAAGCAGCTAACTGCCCAGAGGTGGCCTTCAATGAAGGGAAGGGATGGGTGGCTACCTTCCCTGGATTCCTCTGTCCCAATGGCACAATTCTGTAGTGAGTTCCTAGAGCTCCTCAGGTCGCTCAGGAGCACAGGGGCCGGCCCCCCTTTGGCAATGGCCTTTCTTTGCTTCCCCCTGCTCAGTCTCTGTTCTCCATTCCTGTGTTTCCTGGGATCACCTTCCAAACCACTGTTGTTGCACACAAATCCTTGCCTCAGAGAATGCATTTAGGAGGATCCCAGGCTATTAAAACTCCTTCCCCTCCTCAGGAATGAACTCCTGTGTCAAGCCTTCCACAGAGGAAGGAAGGTGCTCCATCATGGGATTCCAGGTCAGGAAAGCCCTATCCCAGCTCTGGTCTTCTGAGCAGATTCTCACCTGGCCAAGAACAGTGCAGTGGAAAGAGCTTATCTTGGCTGCTTAAGTTTGTGGCTCGCTTTCCTTCTTTTGGTATCCCTAAATGGAAGAGCAGTCCTGCTTAACTGGAAGAATAGACAACCCCAAACTTGACTCATCAGATGAAAGGAATTTTCTGGAGCCACCTTGCCTCACAAGGAGCCATGAGAAAAGATCTGCAGAGCTGCACAATCAACCAGTGCATGTGATCTAGCTACACTACCAGACCCCAGAGGTGATGCCATTACATGACCCACAGCAGATCTGGATCAGGTGTTGGAACAGGATATCTTGAAACCATAACCTTGAAACCATGATTCTTAGAAACAGGTGAGGACTTTAAAGACCACCTAGTCTTAGATGGGTGAGGAATGAGCAGCTGCCCTGAGGGCATCAGAGCAACTGAGATAGAGGCAGAGACAGGACCAGACCTGTAATTACAGAGCAATGACAAATTCCTCAAATTCCAAGGTTTGACTTTTGTCCTAAGGATTTGCTCAAAGATAACTGTCATTCTACCCTTGGCCAGAAGAGGGCAGACACTTGCCATCGTGGAGGTGGAGAGAGGACAGTTGATCGCTGTGCTGAAATAACATCTCCCAGTAAGGTCATTTGGTTCTAATGAGAGTTGCAACTCAAAACAAAATTCTTGACTTTTGAGCTGCAAATATGCTACTTAAGATAGTGAGATCTGGAGACTGAAGTGCTCCTTTGAGTTGCAACTTTGCCTCTTCAATACATGCAACGTTGGGCAAGTCACTTCCCCTCTCTGAGCCTCATGTCTTGTGAAGTGTGATCTCCTCTCTGTGAGGAGGTGACTCTAGGGGAAATGTGTATGTTACAAAGTTACACATTGCAATGCACATATGCACGCCGGCTGCAGTAAGACTCCATTTTTCATGTGCTGTATGTGCGTTTGTAAAGGAGAGAGCTGGACTCAGGAGAGGTCCAGTCAAGGGAGGTTTTTCTGGTCTTAATGTGTATATATTTATAAATTTTCCAGCAATGCAAACTAGTTCATCTTGTACTTGGAAAGGATTTCACTATTTACACTATAAACTATACTTATTTTAAAAGCTAAAGATATACTTTTCCTATTGAACTGTGTGAGGAAAGTAAAATCTAAAGGGTTCTAAAATTAAGTTGAAAAATATTGCCGAAATACAGAGAAAAGGATCAATACTAATTTTTCATTCTGTGTGTGTTAATGGTTACATGATCATGAGAAACAAACAAAAAAAAGGTATGTGGATATTTTTTAAGAATCCTGTGTGATTTTCTTAAGACATTGGGTCCCACTACAGGAAGTAGTATTTTCACATTAATCTATGCCAACTGGAACAGTGCATTCTGCGTATCATATTTTGGAACAATGAGAAGCCAGAATGTAGTTAACAGGTGAGCAGGATTGGGGGACTTTTTTGAAGCCGCGTCTGGAGAAGGGATGAGATATTGAGTCTGTGGAAGAGAAGATCTGAGTAAAACATGGACATTAGGAAGGGTTCAGTCAAGACAGAAGTGTAAAGTCACAAAGGGAAGCTCTGAACTCAATGCTGGAGGACATTCATTGCACTGTCACAGGAGACAGGAAGATCCTCACGCAAGATGGCTCAACTCCTGCCTGGAAGACTCCTCTGATAGGCTGTTGACAGTAGTCTCAGAAACTAGGTAATCCCCATACAACACACATGTCTCAGAAGTCAAGGTGAGAGCAAGCTTGCAGATGCCCGAGGTTCCCATAGTATGACAGATAGAAGGGACCCTGGAATAAGGGGACAAAGGCCACCACCATGCTAACCCAGGTGAGGTAGTTCAACCTTCCCTCTGGCATTTGTCTTGAACTCTCAAAAGTCTGGACCCCAGGGGTGTGACTTCTAAGGGCTTCACCAGCTCACAGGATGGATTGAACTCAGGCATGAGAATTGTTGAGTGCTTTATTTCAGTTCTGAGAAATGAATAAAACCACCTGGGGGTCATGCATGGGGCCACTTATTTCATTATGATGAATATTTTCTTCCCCTAAACGGAGAACATAAGAATAACACAGAGTGAAAGTCCAACGAGATTCACCAGTATAAAACTGATTTTGTTTTCTATTTACAATAGCAATTGCACTTTATTTATTCTTTGATTTATTGGCGAATTTTCTTATTTTGTTAAAAAGCAAATAATTGGAAAATTTTACATTTTCTAATAATATCCTTTACAGCTTTAGGAAAGGATTTTAAAGATAGTGTATATGTAATACTGGTATATATAGCTAATAATTTCTTTCTCTAACTTGGTAGTCCTTAATAAAAGCTCTTCCTCACCTCTTAGGGAGTTTCCGCCTCACTTTCCTCCACTGCAACTGGATATGCTGTCTTGGAGCTGAGGACTTTTTTTTTTTCCCCCGGTGCTGGGGATTGAACCCAGGGCCTTGTGCTTAACAGGCAAGCACTCTACCAACTGAGCTACATCCCCAGCCCCTGAGGACTTTTTTTGATGGAACTCCAATACTCATGTTTATGGGACACCCAGAGGGCCAGGCTGAACCCATCCTTTTGACCTCCATCTTCTCTTCCATTGTCTATCTGTCATTTCTCCTGTCTCAGGATATAAATGTCCCTTTATTTCCTCAGGGCTAATGGTCATCTTGGGTCTGAACCCCAAGTCTTTGACTTCCCTTGTGGCTTGCTACCTCATTGTCTCCTCTCCCATGTTTGGACCTCAGCCCTCTGGTTATCAAACTCAGTCCTGTTTCCTCCCAGATTAAAACCTTAACCCTTGCCTTTCCTCTGGCTCCACCGTACCTCCTCTCTTTCCCACTATGACCATCCCCTGACTCTGCTCCATCTCCCTGTCCAGCTTCTGTCCTTGTCACTTCAGAAGATCTTCCACATCCAAATCCACCAATTCCAATAGGCTTAACTCACTCTGCTGCTCAGGAGGGCTAATGTTGTTCTGTTTTCTCTGCTTTGTTTCTATGAATCTTTCCTTCTTCAGCTTCTTCGACACCCATTTTTCTGATTAATCTACCTCATTGTCTTTCTGTACTGCTGAGTGTGGCCACATCTGGCTTGCTACTCCTCTTGGTGATTTTCTGATCCTCTGCTATAAGTATACTTCTCACTCTCATAGATAGTGTGGATGGCTTTTAAAACTCAGTTCACACGTTTGTGTCATTGATGATAATTTGAATTTTTATTAGGTTTTGGGTTCTGAACTCTAGCTTTGATATTTCTGAATTTCAGATGGCTTGTTAGTAAAACAGAAAATGTTAACGTAATATAAAATTCTTTTTGTTTTACTCTTCTCATTTATTGAGAAAATAAAAAATAAAACCTGGATATATTGTTTAAAAAAAAAACAAAACAAAACTCAGTTCAGACAAATTCATGCACCATCTTGCCTGTGGTACTAGATCTTTTCTGGTTGTTTTTCCAACTCAAAATGGATTCTCCATTCTTTGAAAACTGACTCCAATCCACAGGGTGAGCCCCTCGCCTCCATTTGATATGACTCCCTGCACAAGCTGAATGGCACAGGGTCCTCACTCTCTCTCATGGTGTTGAAGTGAGAGACAAAGAACTGAACTAGCTGGAAATGGTACTACTCTAGAGGAAAGTCCATGAATTCCTGGTGTTGGGGTCCCATAGAGCTGTTCCCATTCCCACAATTTCTCAATAATTCAGCTCTTCTATGTACCCATGATACACTCCAAGAACGTTCTAGTTAAGTCCCCCTTTCTACTAAGCTTGTTAGAGTTGGCTTCCAGTACTTGTGGACCCATAGTACTTCTCATCTAGGAATCTCTCATTTGGTCTGAGGCCTGACCATTCCTCACCCTGTAAGGGCTTGAAATTTGACTCTTGCTTTCTGTGAAATTCACATGTGGACCACTCACACAATTGTCTCTTTTTTCTCCAAAATAACCTTCCTCCTTATACTCTTGCCTGGTTCTGGTCCTTGTGATCTTTTGTTTTGCTGGCCTATCTAGCCTGTCATGCTCCAGTGGTAATTCTGACCATGTCACTTCTCTGCCTAAAATCTGCAGCAGTCTTGTAATTCTTACATGGCACTAAAACTCTGCTTCTTCTGATTCACACATGCACAGGGCTGTTGTACACCTATGTGCCAGCCAGGTCCAATGATCAACATGGTGCAAATATTCTCTGAACTCCACTCTTTCTGTGATTTTTGTACCATGAGTCTCTTTGCCTTTTGACCCTGAGAAAATCTTGCTTCTTCTTTAAGACATTCTCAGGTCCTTGATCCATTCCAGAGGACAGACAGATACTTCCTCCATCCTCTGGGAGAGATCCGGGTAGTGTTTGAAGTCCATCTTCCCTGCTAGACTGGGAGGTAGGGGCTACATGTGATTCCTGACACCATGGTGGATGATCAGTAAGTGGATACTGAGTGCACAGAATCATGCAACGCACATCTAATGTCACCATGTTAGGAAAAGGCCCAGAGAAAACAGTCAAGACCAAAGCATTTCCTGCCATTGCTTTTTCTCATGGTTTTAGCCAAAATCAGGGGAAAGAAAGGGCAGGGGAAGCTGGTGAGTGGATTAAAGCATGTAACCCAGACCTTCAGGCAGCAGTATCTGAGAAATCACTTTCAGACTCCAGGAAGAACATACTTATGTGGATCTGTAGTTGGTGAAGTGTCTTTATATACATGAATGATTTTATTTTCACTGTAGGTTACCCAACAAACAAATGATGGACCATCAACAGCTCGTTCTCTGTGCTGCGCAATGTTGCCTCTTCAACAGCCACATTCAAATGTGATGGCACAGGCTTTCAAGGAAGTGGGACTGAGGTGTGTGTGGCGCGGGGCAGTGACTGCTTCTGAAGTGTGTGACTGTTCTCCACTCTTGTTGCCAGATTTATAAGAATTCCTTGCTGGTCTAGGAAGGTGTTATGGTTTGGATGTGAGGTGTCCCCCAAAAGTTCAGATGTGTGACAATGTAAGAAGGTTTAGCAGAGAAATGATTGGATTATGACAGCCATAACCCAATAGTGAGTTAATCTTCTGATGGGGATTAACTGAGTGGTAACTTGACACAGGTGGGGTATGGCTGGAGGAGGTGGGCATTGGGGGTGTGGCTTTCTTTGGGGTATATATTTTGTATCTGGTGAGTGGGGTCTCTCTGCTTCCTGATCATCATGTGAGTCGATTTCCTCTGCCACACTCGTCTGCCATGGTGTTCAGCCTCACCTCAAGCCCTGAGGAGTGGAGCCTGCTATCTATGGACTGAGACCTCTGAACCGTTGAGCCCCTGAATAAACTTTTCCTCTTCTACAATTGTTCTGGTCAGGTCTTTTAGTCATAGCACATTAAAAAAAAAAAAAAAAAAAAAAAAAAAAAAAAAACCTACAAAAGAACTGACTAAAACAGAAGGTGAAGCTGGGTGTGGTGGCACATGCCTGGAATCCCAGCACTTGGGAGGCTGAGGCAGGAGGATCACGAGTTCAAAGTCAGCCTCAGCAACTTAGCGAGGCCCTAAGCAACTCAGTGAGACCCTGTCTCTAAAAAAAATACAAAATAGGGCTGGGGATGTGGCTCAGTGGTGGAGTGTCCCTGGGTTCAATCCCGAGTACCAAAAAAACAAAAAAAACAGAACAAAACAAAACAAAAAAACAGGTGAGCTGCCCAGTACAGTAAATGTTATCTAATTTTCAGGAGTGGATGCTGTCCCCAAATGCTTTGCTTTGATGGCGAAATATTTTAATTTTCTCATAAAGCTATTTCCCCCACCCAATCCCCACTTATAGATTCAATGTGGAATCGAATCTGCATTCATATACATTGGTGTGAGTAGGCAGAGGGTGTGCACATACATATATGCATATATATACTGGTTTATTTAAATGATTGGATCTACACTTTTGGAGGCTGTTTGAAGCATCTTATCAAAAGAAAACACATTTTAAGCAAGAGGTTAAAAAAGCTTTTCAGACCCAAAGGCCATTTAATACCATAAATCCTACTTGGGTAGTTTAGCAAACATTTTTTTAAAACCCACATCCAATGGACTGGTTAGTATTGGATACACAGATTTGGTTTCAAAGCTGAAATGCTTCTGGTGGAATAGACCTTCTCATGAAATTCAATTATTTTATATTAAGCCATAAAAAATAGGGACACATATCTATAGACAACTTAAATACTAACTCCGTAGGCTAGGCTACTTGGTGATATAAATATGGGGAAAAAAGTGGTCATGGACGAGCAGTGAGACTATGACACCAGAATACCTTGAACTGCAAAGAATGTTAAATTCTATCCCAGAATCTAAAGCAGGAAAAAAAGAGTCATATTCCACTCGATATAGACCCCATCCAACCCAAACCATCCCCCAAGGAGTACACCCCCCCAACACATGAGGTTTACTAACCACCTGCTACAGATGTTACTATGTCACTAATCAACAATGATCACAGAAAATGTGTCATACCAGAGTCTTTGTTATCATACACAATGCATTAGTGGCTGCAGGAATTCTCTAAAAGCTACCGTCAGAAGGTCATCCAAAAAATGTCCACGTCGTTGGTCTAAGAAACTGCAGCCAAGAGACATGAGGCAGTGTTTGTACATTGAGCTCTGTCTGGCAGGCTCCCTGCTCCAGTGAGAGGGCCTGGGCCTGGAAAGAGGGTCCAGCCAGGTGCTGCATCCTCTACTCCTGAGCCTCCTTGCGGGTCAGCTTGTAGATCTCGGTGGGCCCATCCACATGGGTGATGGTGGTGGTGAGTTGGAGTTCTTCCCCACTGTGGACGCCCAGATCGCCTGAAACAGGGTTTTTGGTGTTAGACATGTTCAAGCAGGAAGGGGAAACAAACAAGCTGAGATTCATCTCCTGGAACAACTGCACTGGGGCTGGTCCTCTTTCACCTTCTGAACTCCTCGGCTAATGCCCCACCCTTTTCACTTGGAATCTGCAGTATTTTTAATATCGTTTTTGGCTCTCACAGAAGTCATTAATGATACATGAGCTAGCTCACTGCTGGTATTATTCATGGTAATTATTAACATTTAATGAGAGCTTACTTTGTGCATGACGCTATTCTAAGTGCTTTACGTGCAATCTTTTTTTTTTAAAAAAAGTTTTCATTAGTGCACTGTAGTTATACATAATAGCAGTGGAATTCGTTTTTACATAATCATACATGCTTGGAATAGAATTTGCTCCATTTCAGTCCCCAGTGTTTCCTTTTTCCCTCCACTCCTCCCTCTATTCTACTGGCCTTTCTTCTATTTTTTATTGTTTTTTAAAACTGATACTTTATAGATAGAAATAAAGGTGGGACTCATTGTGGTATACTCATAAATGCACACAGCATAGTTTGGTCAATTTCATTGTGCAGTTCCTCCCTTTTCCTGTTTCTCCTCCCTCCCTTCAATCCCCTTCCTCTGCTCTACTGATCTCCCCTCTATTTGGAGGGGATCCACCCCACCTTTTTCTTTCCCTTTTTTTTTTTTTTCTAAATTTCACATATGAAAGAGACGTTTAACCAATGACTTTCTGACTCTGGCTTATTTCACTTAAGCATGATATTCTCCAGTTCCATCCCTTTACAGGCAAATGCCATAACTTCATTCATTTTTATGGCTGAGTAATATTCTACTGTGTATATACACCACATTTTCTTTATCTATTCATCTGTTGCTGGGCACCAGGGATGGCCATAACTTGGCTACTGTGACTTGTCCTACTATAAACACTGATGTGCCTATATATTAGAATATGCTGATTTTAGTTCTTTGGGATAAATACTTAGGAGTGGGATAGGTGGGTCATATGGTGGTTCCATTCTTAGTCTTTTGTGGAAAGCACATCTCCATTGTGCTTTCCAAAGTGATGGTAGTAATTTGCAGTCCTACCAACAACGTATATACCCCCACACATCCTCACCAGCATCAATTATTTGTACTCTTGATGACTGCCATTCTAACTGGAGACAGATGAAATCTCAATGCATTTTTCTGATTGCTAGGGTTGTTAAACATTTTTTCATATGTCTGTTGGTCATCTGGATTTCTACTTGTGAGAAATGCCTGTTTAGTTCTTTTGCTCACTTATTAATTGGGTTATTTGGGGGGTTTGGTGTTAATTTTTTTTAGTTCTTTATATATTCTGGATATTAATCCCCTAATGAAGGAGTAACTGACAAAGATCTCCTTTTCTGTAGACTGTCTCTTCATGTTTTTAGTCATTTCCTTTACTGTGCTGAAGCTTTTTTAATTTGATGTTGTCCTACTTACTGATTCTTGGTTTTACTTCCTGAGCTTTAGGGGTTTTGCTAAGGAATTTGGTGCCTGTGACAACGTGTTGGAGCACTGACTCTGTTTTCTTCTAGTAAGTGAGAAAGTTCTTGGTTCGATTCCGAAGTCTTTGATCCATTTGACTTTTCTGCAGGGTGAGAGAGGGATCTAGTTTCATTCTTCCACATATAGACATCCAGTCGAGATAGACAAAAGGCTATTTTTTCTCCAACATATATTTTTGGCACTTTGTTGTGTATCAGATGACTGTTAACTATGTGGGTCTGTCTGTGTCTTCTATTCTATTCCACTGATCTTCACATGTGTTTTAATGCCAATACTATGCTATTTTTTGCTATTATAGTTCTGTAATTTAATTTGAGATCCAGTATTGTGATGCCTCCAGCATCACCTTTCTTGCTCAGTATTACTTTGGCTATTCTGGATCTTTCAATCTTCCAAATGGATTTTAGGATTTTTTTTCCTAATTCTGTGAATAATGTCATTGAGATTTTGATGGGGACTGCACTGGGTCTGTGTAACACTTTTGATAATATGGCCATTTTGACAATATTAATTCGGCCAGTCTAAGAACCTGGGAGGTCTTTCCATCTTCTTTTTTTGTTTTGAACCGGGGATTGAACTCAGGGGCACTCAGTTACTGGGCCACATCCCCAGCCCTATTTTGTATTTCATTGAGAGACAGGGTCTCACTGAGTTGCTTAGGGCCTCGCTAAGTTGCTGAGGCTGGTTTTGAACTCACGATCCTTCTGCCTCAGCCTCTCGAGTCGCTGGGATTACAGGAGTGCGCCACCACGCCTGGCTGGTCTTTTCATCTTCTAAGGTCTTCTTTGATTCCTTTCTTCAGTACTCTATAGTTTTCATTGTAGAGGTATTTCACCTCTTTGGTAAGATTTATTCCCAAGTATTGTATTTTTATTTCCATTATTGGAGTATAGGAAAGCTCTTGGTTTATAATGTTGATCTTGTATTCTGTACATCTGATCTTTTTAATCCTCAAAGATGCCCTCTAAGATGTGGGCACCATGATTCTGCTATTGCCAGGAGAAATGCCTCCAGAGCCTGAGCGAGTCACCAGGGAGGTTCTGCCCAATTCTTGTGCTCTTGCTTGAGAGGATTTCAGAGTAATGAAGTTATTAGAGTAAAAGTAAAAGGGGGAAAGGAGGACATGCTTAAGGTAGTGAGTGGGTGGTCTCAGAAAGGAGAGAGACGGTTGCCCCTCTTGTCCTCCAGTTTAATTGGGAAACCCAAAGGTTTCCAGAGAGTCCCCACCAGGCCCACCTCTGGACTTTTGACTGACATCAGGACTGCATTGACTTCCAAGTCCCTATTGCACATGGTAAAGGTTCGAGGCAACTCTGGGTCACTTTGGCCCATGTTGACCCATTCTAATTGGAACCTGTTCTTACAGATTTCTATGGCTTAGGGGGAATTATCCTTGTCTCCCTGAGGTCTGGAATTTGGTCTGTGTGAGGAGCACAGAAGTTCCCTTCTTCAGGGTCATGTCACAGGGTGGAGCCTTTTGAGTCTGCATTTCTCCTACAGGTAACAGGTTGTTTGCTGAGGAGTGTGACATATCCTGTTGATTAAAGCCAGGCAACATTACAAACAGATTGCTTTTTAAAAGAAAGCATGTGGGGGCCAAAACAGTGAGCCCATTTTATAGAACCATTCCCTTAACCTCATGTTCCTACCACTCTGTGTGTCTGTTGCCTATCATTTCCCCTGCAAGCACTTTGGGATTCTAAATTCTTTTAGGGTATTTAGGTATCAATTTAGTCTAGCTGAGAGAGAATGAAGTTGTGGGGAGTGACCCAAAGTCCCTGTTTTGTTTGGTGGAGCATGGCAGTTAAAGGTAGTTAGCATCAGGGCAATCTAGAGATCCATGGTGGCAGTGGTGGGTGACTGGATGGGGAGAACATAGGGCAGGGATCATGCCAAGACCACAACAGAGGAGAGCAAAGCATTATTTTGCACACAATTAGCACAAAAGCAATTAGTATTATTAGCCAGTCTCTGAAAACCAATAAGACAGTAATGAAATGTATATGTATATAAACCATTTAGTTTTGTAATGGTGCCCCTGATCATCCCCTTCTTCACAGTTGACCTTCAGCCCTCTGGTTAGCAGACTCGGTCCAGTTTTCTCTCCTCCCTTACATGGGTCCTGTCATTCCCTGGAGCCTGGCTGACCTTAGATGGCAAGGCAAAATATTGGCTGCTTTTGCTTTAGTCCTTTTACTTCCTTGTTTTGGTCTCTAAGTTTTGGCTTTAAACATTTAGAAGGTCAGTTTCACCAGCTTTGAAGTGGGAGTAATGGGTTTGAATTTTTAATGTCCACAATTTTACAATTACCCCTTCTATTTATTGGGGGGTCAGTATTTGTACAAGGCGTTAGTATTACATACTCTCTATCCTGTAGGTGATGGCTTATTATCTCGGATTAACTCAGATTGTTCTGTTAGAATTAGTATTTCTGCTGAACACTAACAGGCAAAACTGATAAAGGATTACAAGGAAAATACAAAATGAAAATGAAATTAACAAGAGCAAAAACATGTTCAGTTTGCATAATAGCTTTGAACTGAGAAACATAATTTTTATAAGAATACTAATGTATCTTTGATATCTATCTAGCCTCGGCAAAACCTACAAATTTATCAATCACATATGAAAATCTTTGTTTTACTTTCTTTTAAAACTCTTTTACACCCTTTAAATACCTTTCATAATTTACCCAAACTACTTAGTTTTGTATTATATCCCTTTTTATTTTTGGATCACAGGAATCTTTCTAAGGATCCATCTTGAATATAACAATTAGTGAGCTTAATTCTAGTTTACTGGGGGGCCATCCTAATACAGAGTAGGATAGATGGCAGGGCCTTGTCTCAAGTGAGGCTGGCCTTTTTGTGTGTGTGGAACCAGGGATTGAACTCAGGGACACTCGGCCACTGAGCCACATCCCCAGCCCTATTTTGTATTTTATTTAGAGACAGGGTCTCACTGAGTTGCTTAGGGCCTCGCTAAGTTGCTGAGACTGGCTTTGAACTCGTGATCCTCCTGACTTAGCCTCCCAAGTCTGATTACAGGCATGCGCCACCACGCCCGGCTAAGGCTGGCCTTTTGACAGATCTTGGTTAAAGTCATTTATTTTTGAAGCTGACCTTTGCCCCCTTTTAACATATCATTCTATTTAAGTGTATAAGAAAACAAGGTTTTCATATATTGCTTCCTGAGTCTGTCTGAATATCGATTAACATGATATAAATTCCATCTGAAATGTGAATCAATCAGAAAGGCTACAAGAGCTCTTAAACTTCCTTTCTGTGGCAAAAAAGTGGCAGAATATTTCCGCGTTCCACAGGGTTAATTTTTAAACAAATCAGGTTCTCTCTAATGACTTCCAAAAATACATTTAAAATTCCTATCCCAGTGTAAAGAGCAACATGCAAATTTTATGTGTAACTTATCGACAACTGATTACCTTTATCTAGTTATAAAACATTAAAGTCATAAATAGATCGCCAACCAAATTTATTATTTGTATATAAGTCTGAAAGAGGCTATCACTACAAACACCTTTAGTTTGGAGAATACCAGTTTGGTAAAGTACTCTTCTAAGCTTTACATTTTAAATAACTTATATACTTGGAGAAAATGAATATATCTAATATACAAAGAAGCCAGAAATAATTAGCATCATGATTATACAGATAACCATGTATTAACTTATTTTTAGCTTTTAAAGTAAAATTTAGAATCTCTTAAAAGTTTTAATGATCAGAATAGACATAATCTGATGTATAAGTGCATCTCATTTATATAATGATAAAAAAATGTAGGCAGTTAAAGCAAACAGTTGTAAGTTAGGTTTTTAAATGACAGAGTGGACATGTTATATGTTTAAAGTTTAGTGTAACTTTAAGCATAAAAGAGAGCATGTATTGTTTACCTTGCCTATATTAAACCTACATAGTTTTCATTCTGTAAACTTTTACATAACTTTTGGACTAATTTCAAACATATTTAGTCCTCAGAAACATACTTATATATATAAAGGGGCTCACATATACTATAATAGAATAAAACAACTTGCTCGTTTGACCAGACTTAAAAAGCAATTTCATTTAAAAGACTTTAAAACAGTCAGGTATAAAAGAATAATTACCTAACTCTTTTAAGACTTAGTTTCCCTAAGTAATAAAACCTAATAGAAACATGAAATTATCTTGACAAATAGGAGCAGATCAATGTTTTAAGTAAAATCTTGCTGTTCTTAGAAAGAATGAGACTGTTTTATATCACTACATTGTTTTGATCTTAGAAAACTCTTAAACATATTTAATTATGTTAGTTATATCCAACTTAATCACACATTCAAATTTCTTAAGGTGTATTTTCACAAACCTTCTGCAACTTACTTAGACATTCTACAACTTGCTTACTTCCTTAGCTTTGTCTTCTCTTTTTCATCTTGGACTTTAGAACTTTCTCATCCCAAACATTCCTTTTTTCTTTTAACCTTTATAACCAAAATATATCCCCATATCTACAGTTTTTTATATCTCCTTTTCTTCAGTTGCTGACTCTTAAGTTTATAATTTGAAACAATCCTTAAAAATTTTTTGAATTTAGGCAAATTCTTCCTTTTTAATGAGATAATGCTTTACTTTTAGACTTTTCCCAAATCCAAACACAGATTAAATCTTTTTTTTTTTTAAATAAAATTACATCTGTTAGTTAGAGCTTTAACTCTTAGTAACTTTGCTTTAGTTTAGGCCTGGAAGCAAGGCAGTCTTTAATTCTTTTTCCATTTACCAAGAATTTAAAAAATACATTTCCTAGGAGACCATAATACAAATTTATTGTCTTATAAAGTCAAGAGTACTTGAATTTACATCTAGCAGTTAATATTTTCATATTTTAACTTGCAGATTAATCTCCTCTAACAAACACATTTATAAATGGTTATCCCACTTATATTAAACCTAATTTACCCATGAAAACCAAGGTATCACAAGTGTAGTTACCAATAGAGGTCATTTTCCTGTCAAGAGAAAAATCTTAAAAACAATGAATATTATACTGTAGACATTTTATAGAAACCACTACTGTTGATTGCCAGTCACCTAGAAAAATGTAGGTTAGTAATTTTAAAGACATCTTTACTTTTATCTCCTTTCTGAAGATCAAAGGAGAAGACTTCTATTAAGGCAAGGAGTCAAGACGGGAATTACTTACTTTCCCAAATATTGAATACAGAGAATATAAAAATAAACACATGAATCAGCATGATTTTGGTTAAAGCAGAGGTTCCAGAATGCTTTCTAGCCTTTCCAGTTGACAGCAGATGTACAGCCCAGACAGGTTTAGCTCGAGAAATGAGAGACTGCAGAGACAGGTTAGAGAAGAGGATGAGGGAAGATAGGAAAGGGCTGTCCACGAGATTTAGATTCACAGCAGAATTTTAAAGATTAACGAATTTGGTCACTACAGTGTCTCAGGTCTGAATATGGTGATTAATGGTGCAGCTTCCTTGACTATCACACCAGGTCAGGTCCCTCCAACAAGTTGTGTCAGGTCAACCCTGTGTTTGAGGGGATGCTCGAGGCACTGGGAGACCAACCTCTCAGGCATCTTCTGGATGAGCCACTTAAGCTCCTTCTGACCCAGAAATGGTATATTGGTCTAAGGGAGTGTCTCATCTTCTAAGGGAGAAAAGAGAAAAGGGCCTTTGGCAAGGGGAAGGAGGAAGAGGGCAAGAGAGGGAGAGAGAGAGAGAGGGAGGGAGGGAGGGAGGAAGAAGGGAGGGATAAGGAGGATACACATGAAGCAGGGAGAAGAAAAATAGAAATATCCATTTAAGTCCTGTTGTGGTTTTAGTTTAGAAAAGTGATATTTCCCCCCCTACCTCTCTGGTCTCAAAGAGTCTGAGAGTTGATCATTTCAGCCAAGCCCTAGTTGAGATAAGCAACCCTGATAAAAAATCATCTTGATATCTATAGCAGGAGTGAGAAGGAACAGCATTTAGCTTGGTATGTGAGTGGCTTATAGTGCTACCTTAAGAGAAAATTCTCAGGAAAAATCCATATGTGGGATTTCCAATTTCCTTCCCAGTGCAATTGTTTCTCATCTGGACAGAAGAGAAAAACCTGTGGGAAGTAGGGTGTTCCTCTGAGTTCCTAAGCGTGTCATATCACCTTCCTTTCTTATGAAGCTGAGTTGCTGCAAAGCAGGACATAAATCTCCATAGCATCCTCAGAAAGATCTGGGACCTGGTACACCCAGGTCATATGAATCCCCTTTCCCTCTGTCTCTCCTCCCTCCTCTGGAGCATAGTCCCTAGTACTGTTTAGGTATCATGGAAGGAACATATACAGAGAGAGGTGGAACCCATCTGTGCAAGGTGAGCCTGAGAGGCAAAGCTTAAGTGGGGGATCCACACCAAAAGGAACAGGGAGTGCCTCTTTACCTCAGATGTGACTTAGAGTTCCCACTGATTGAGGCCTGAGTGAGGTCCCATGACATTCTGCTGGTCTAGAGATAAAGTTGAGAGGGTAAGAATAAAAGAAAATAGCTATTTTTACCCCCAACAAAAGACCAAAAATAGTGTAGAGTAAAAGTTCAGAAAAAGGCTGAATTGGGAAAGTAACCCTGAAAAAACAAACAAACAAACAAACCAGTTTCCTAGCCAATGCACTAAGACGTTGCAGAGAGATTGATCCAGGGAGCCCAAGAGAGGCAGCCAGGAAGGTCCTCACCTAATTCTTTTGTTCTTGCTTGAAAGGATTTCAGGCAAGACGCAAGACTTAGTAAAAGAATAGCAAAATTTATTAGAAGGGTAGAAAAAGAGAACACTCTCAAGGAAGACAGTAGGTGGTCTTAGAAAGGAGGATAGGCCCCTCTTGACCTCCAGTTTTATTGGAGGTCCCAGGAAAGTTTCCAGAGTCCTGCCCAGGTCCACCTCTTGACTTTTGATGGACAGCAGGATTACATTAACATCCAAGTCTCTACTGCACATGGTTAAGGTTCAAGGCAACTCTGGGTCACTTTGGCCCATGCTGACTGAATCTGTTCTTACAGATTTCTATGGCTAGGGGGAATTATCCTTATCTCCCCGAGGTCTGGAATTTGGTCCATGTGGAAGTCACAGAAGTCCCCTTCCTCAGGGTCATGTGGCAAGGTGGAGCCTTTTGGGTCGGTATTTTTCGTACAGATAACAGGTTTTTTGCTGAGGAACGTAACATATCCTATTGACTAAAGCCAGGCAGGGTTTCAGGTAAATTGCTTTTTAATGGAAAGCATGTGGGGGCCAAAACAGTGGGTCCAAGTCTTAGAATGATTCCCTTAATCTCAGGTTGCCACTGTTGACATCTGCCTGTCGATTGTCAGTTTTATAGATGAGGAAGCGGGAGGTATGTAAGGTCACTCACTGGTCCAGGAGGGACAGCAGGCCCCTGACAGTGCCAGCAACCAGGCCAAACACACATCTGACTCCTACGAGGCACACAGTGGGCTACAGAGGCACAACATGCCTCTGGGCCAGTGCACCTTTGCTGAGGCTAATTGACCAAGTCACCATGTCACGCGCAGGCAACAAGAGACTGGGGAAGTGACTGTGTCTAATATGTTTAGGAAGTTCAAGGATTTCAATCTTCAGGAAATGAGTACCAAAACATGCTCCAAATTTCTTCTGCACCTAGGGATGCCACAGCACAAGAGTTTTGAACTTATCCTCAGTAGACAGAGGGGCAGTAACATGGCTATTCCTCTTTTAGCACTAAAAAAGTGTCTGCAAGTTAAGCCCTTAAAAGTCTGCTATTTGCTATCAGAATATAAACTAGTGAAAGGAAAACGGCAAATATACAGAATCAGTAACACCCAGTTCATCTGTATGTGGGGGTGCACACGTAAATGAATACTTATAGACAGGGGTGCCGGGGAATAAAAAGTAAAACTTGTGTCTGTGCTGTGCGAATGTGGTATTTTTGGGGACTGAAATTTTTCCTAGTTCTAGCATTAAAAAAAAAAGCAAGCAAGCTTGGATTCTGTATCATAACTTGAAAGAAGCCCTGACCCTATACTTAGGACTAATATCCTGGGCATCAGTGGATCCCAAGGTCTTAGACCTTAGGAGTTATGCACATACCCTTCGGGGAAGCCACTGGTATTAGTTTTCCACTGTAGACCTATCTCTCAGTGCTGCACAGCAAAATCTGTCCTATTATCAAACAGCAGGTCTTGATCTGAGAAGGTACTAAAGAGGTAGTAGCCCAGCTTCCAGCACATCCAACGCATCTGTCCTTAAGCTGGAGCTAGGTGCAAAGTAAAGCTGGTGAAAGACTTGACCATGAGTGCCTAGGGTCAAGCTGAAGCTTTCCTTGTACAATGGGCAGATTTTCTCAGGTCACTAACTTGTATTCTTGCCAGTGCAACTTCTAGTTCACGCCTCCATCAAGCAGGTGAAGTATAAGCTTTCCACTTCTAGATCAAAGAAAGTCAGTTCTAGACTTGCATACCTGAGTGAGCCATCAAAACTTGAGAGCCAGTCTCATGATCTGCATGTCTGTGAGTCATCAGTTTCAGATGTCCTGACCACCCCAGTAGCAGTGTTTACCTAAGGAAACCCTTTACCTGAGACTTCCTAGATAGAGACACTGAAATGGAATCCTGCTTGGCTTTTGAAGGGAAGATGTTGATTCTTTAAACCCAAAATGTGATTCTAATCAGCAGATCCCAGAAAAAGTGTATGATTCCACAGATCGCTTGAAGAAACAGTGGAAATTGCTGTGATTTATTTTTGGATAACTGTATAATAGTGCTTATCACATCTGACATAGATTTAAACAGTGCACAAATATTAGTGCATTAATCCTTACACAATCCTCGGACAGAGACACTACTATTATCATTCTTGTTCTATTGATGAAGAAATTGAGGCACAGAGACGCTGAGTAACTTGCTCAAGGCCCCAGCTGATCAACAGTGATGTGAGATTCAAACCAGAGCAATGCAGCTCCAGGATCCACACTCTCAGCCTCTAGGATCTGCCATGGATCTGCCATCTCTTCCTAAATATTCAAGTTTCCAACAGCCAAGGAGACTGCCAGGGAAGTCCGTGTGCGATGTGTTACAGTTAGAAATATACAATAATTTGGATGAATGTTCAGTATATTAATTCTGTTTTTATGTCTGATAAATTTTTAGCACACAAATCAGTGCACTGACAGGAGAGCTGTTATTTATGAGTATTTGCCATATGCACTGTTGGGGGCTTAGCATGCCCTGGATTTCCTTGTAAGATGGGAAGCCATTGAGGTGTAAGTAATTTCTCTAATGTGCTGGATGAGGACCCAGATCAATGGGACTCTGTGTAGCAAAATCTGTGATTCTCCTGTGTGTTTACTGTACCTTGAAGGGCAACTTCTCCCCTCAGGGAATGGATGTTGGAATATGGCAGTAACTTAGAGGAGTGGGGATCCCTCCATTTGTCTCCAAATCCCATCAACTCCTATTTCTGCCAAGGTCTTGCTCCATCTGTTAGTCTCCCTCTCTCTTGGCTTCTGGTGCTCAGTGCACAAACATGCTCAAAGTCTCTTCCCATCTAAGACAAAAAGAAATCCTTCTGAAAATGTGATGTGCTTCCTCTTAGGGAGAAAGTGGGAAAAAAAGAAAAAAAATAACAAAGCAAAAGAGAAAAAGAAATGAATTCTTCCATCTGCAGTAACCTTCTCTCTGGTAATGACATCAGGTCATCTCAGTTCATAAATTACAATGGAGGCTACTTTTTCATAACCTTTGGGTAGTGACCAACCTCTGGCTCCCATTATATCTCAAAGGACTTCAGTACTAAATGCACATCTGCAGTGTCACATGCACAGGTGTGTAGGGTTGCTTGGTTCTAACTGCCTGGAATGCCTGATGAGGACCAAGAAAGCCACACACACTGGCTGCAGCTTAAAACAGGCAGCATTTTATGACAATCATTTGTGTATCTGTGGCCACGTCAGTAA
The DNA here is from genome assembly GCA_020662805.1 of Glaucomys volans. NCBI lineage: Eukaryota > Metazoa > Chordata > Mammalia > Rodentia > Sciuridae > Glaucomys > Glaucomys volans. Next base: position 4,180 of record JAJEJO010054211.1, on the reverse strand, counting down.
AAAGGAGGAAAATGCTATTCCCACTCTGAGCTTATTCCACAGATTCTGAGAGAGAACAAAGGTCTTCTATTGTCAGCAGTTCCTAACTGCATCCTCACAACCATGGAGGCAAACTAACAATCCCATTACTCAAGAGTGGAAGCCAGAGTGTTCCCACACCATGAGTTCAACTGCTTCTCAAGGTCATACACAGGCTTTGCCAGAGCCAGGATTCCCAGCCATCTGTGTCTACCTCCAGAGCATATGTTCTTTCTATAACTCTATTCTTTTTGGTGGAATTTTCCCTAGGCCCATAACAACTTCTTTTCCATTCACCTCTGAAGCTAAGCTTGAATGATAACTTTTTATAATGAAGTCCCTGGTTTACAGCAAAATAAAAAAAAAAAACAAGAATGGTGTAGTATTTGTAAAGCTTAATTATTTCTATGTAAAAACTGCTATTTCATGTTGTTTCCCTGCAGTTTAGGTATTAACAGGATTAACATATTAAAAAATAAAATGCTGAGAAGTATTATTTTTTACTTTATTTTTTCTTTTTTAAAGAAAATAAATACCCAGCACAGCATCTAGTATGTAGTAAATGTTCATTAAAACACTCATCAATATTTGTCTGTTTCAGGGAGCCCTGCTCCTCCCTGCTCTGCCCAGCTGGGTCTAGCCTAGCATATCAGCACTGGTATTCCCCACCAGGATTTAGGGACAAACTCTCATCTGGAGAGCAGGTATGCCGTGAGGTGGCTTAGCTTTAAGGATCCTTCCTGGGACAGAGTGGCTTTGGTGAGACAAGGTTTAGAGACCCTGGGTCCAGTCATCTCTCCATGCCTTTTAAACATGGAGTTACACCAAGTGACAGGGAGCCATTTCCTTTCTACCTTCAAAGCACCTCCAGACACTCAATACCAAGAAATGACTCCAAAGAGAAGGACAAGATAAAACCTAGAAGTTTTGAGAGTGAAATCCTTGTTTTATAGATTGAACTATACCCTCTGCGTAAAGTCATATGTTGAAATTCTAACCCCTAATACCTCAGAATGTTGCTGTATTTGCAGACAAGGTCTTTAATGAGGTCGTTGAGTAAAAATGAAATAATTGGTGTGAGTCCTGATCTAACATAATTGATGTTCTTTGAAAGGAAGGGGACTAGAATGCAGACACACACAGAGAGAAGACCACATGAGGACTCAGGGAGAAGATGGCCATCTCCAAGCCAAAGAGAGCTCTCAGAAGAAATCAATTTTGCTGACTCTTTGATCTCATCCTTTTAGCCTCTAGAATTAAAGAAAAATAAATTTCTGTTGTTTAAGTCAGTAAGTTTGTAGTATTTGTTACAGCAGCCCTATCAAACTAATACATTTAAGGAAGTGAAAAGTTCTCAAGAAGGTAACTGAAGTGCCCCCAACAGGACAGGGTGACAGTTATTCTCAGACACAGAGAAGATGATTTTAAGTGACAGGGATATGAAAGTTCAGGTCACAGGTAGGACAATAGCCCTGGAAGAGGCAAGAAGAAGAAAGTACTTGACTCAAAAAGCAGAGCAAGAGGTACTAGCTGGCAAAGGACGGTCGCATGGTTCCCACCTTTGCCAGGAAATGGGAGAAGGGTGTTGAGAGCCACTTTAGAGTCTGGGTGCAGCCTTGGTGATAAGAACAATTCCATCACCACTCACAGACAACAAGGGAAAGCCAGGCTGGCCTAGGGTGGATCACACAACATACAACCAGGGGGTGACTGCAGGAAGCACTGTCAGGCCCCACCGCTCAATCCAAGCATCTATGGAGGTAACAAAAACTAAAGCCACCATTCCTGTGAAATAGGCAGCAGCTTCCAGAAGTAATGATAGCAGCACACCGTAGCTGGCTACCAAGACATGGGACCTGGGAATGCCGCTGTTGTCTCCAGATTGGGTGCCTTGGACATTAGAATTTAGTGTGAACAGAAATGAGAAGAGCTGAGTGGCCATTAGGGCATCTCTTGTTCCCTTCACTGTAGTCATTCAGTCAGGAATACTGTTTCTCATAATTCTTTCAAAACCTTCTATCAAGAATTGTGCAGGCAAAAGAACACAAAAATCAAAGCTACAATCAAGAAATTTCTAACTTCATGACCTCCTCTAATTTTATTTTTCCCACAAGGATTGGTGACCTACTGAGTTGGACAGTTTTTCATGAATACAGGGCATTGCTCTTGTACCCCTGGGGTCAGTGCTTTTGCTCCAAGGAAAGGGTTAAGATCAGCCACTACAATTCATTTCTGCCTGGGAAGATGTCCAGAATGATTCACAAATTGGTTATGGCAACAGGTGAAAAGAACAGCTTTAATGAAAAGTCAGCAGCATGAAAAAAAATGCAAATGCTCTTTGAAGGAAAGAGAACACCTTTGTCAAATTTTTAAAAATGTTATGTGTGTGTTTCACGTAAGCTGCACATACAGATGCACACACACGTACACACAGGATGGTTAGCATATACAGGTGTCCCTTGGTATCCATGGAGGGTTGGTTCCAGGACCTCATAAGGTTATGACACTGAAGTCCCTCATATAAAATGCCATAGTATTTGCATAGAACTATGTAATCCTCCTGAATACTTTATATCAGCTCTAGATTACTTATAATACCCAATACAATGTACATGTTGTGCCAATAGTTATTACAGCGTATTGTGTAAAGAGGAATGACGAGAAAAAAATAGTCTGTACATTTTCAGTACAGATGCTTTGTTTTTCAGGGTATATCTAATCTGTGATTGGCTGAATCTGAAAATGTGAGACCCAAGGACACAGAGGGCTGACTCTAAATGTGAGTGAGTGTGTGTGTATTTATGTTCAACAATTCATGTGAATGTGTTGCACTACCACTGTAGCTATGGGAAATCAAGCAACAGAAGGAGCCCAGACATCTGCAGAGCCCATCAAGCAGTGAGCACACTGGCTTGGAGGTGTCCTGCCAGGACACAGGTGAGGATACCTTATCTCCCACACCAGGTTAATGTCTCCTGGAGAGCAAGGGCCATCTTTGTCCCTCCATCTTATCCAACCCAGCACAGTGCTAAGTACTGTGGTACTTAGTAGTTCATTTGTCAAGGGTCACTCTCTGATCCACTCAGTGAAACAGAACAAAAACTCATGAGGGGAAATGACCTCTTTCCATGTCTGGAAAGTGACCCTCAATTGAACCTGCTGCCCATTTGGTTCTTCTCTGTGCATTCCATGACCAAAGGGAGAAGCAAACATCGATTCCTTTCCAACTCCTCTCCTCGTGTTTCTTGGCATCTCTCCACCCCTAAACAAAAGAACACTCCTCTATAGTTCTTTCCCTTTTATATCCCCTTTGGCATCCAAAACTGTTTGTCAAGTTCCTGGAAATGGTTTCTTTCCCCCAGCAATTCATCCAGGGTCCATCTCACAAAGAAAAGCAGCACTGCACACCTGGGCAAGACTCTCCATGGCAAGAGATCTGAATTCTTGGCTCTGGGCCTTAGAAGTAAGCGGGGTGGGAGAGGTGGGGGTGGTGGGGGAAGCCCATGCTAATTAAAAGGGAGCATGGGAAGGCTGGTGGAGGGGGGAAATGCCATCCCGACAACCAGGGAATTTAAAAATGAAGCATATCCTCCTGAGGGTGCATGTTAAGTTCCCATGGAATATTCCAAAATCTTTCCAAGGAGTCTTGGCTAATGCTCCATAATTCCTAGAACACATTGTGTGTCCTGGTGGCAGATGAAGAGGTAAAACGGGAGAGTGTTCAGAAAGCCCGACATAAGCTGCACCAGGTCATGGTACCAAACCAGAGAGCACAGGGCACAAGCTGGTAGGGTTCAAGCCATGAAGTCACAGTGGACCACACCATCACTGGAAAACTACTAAAGTATGGGGGACACACCCTATAATGGCGACAGCAAGGGTGACAATACCCTCATGACAACCTCCTCCCCTTACGTGACACTGCCTGACTCACTGCCTGGGATTGGCTAGCAGTAGTTACAGGAACATGATCAACTTGTGCTTGCCTTATAGTCCTATGAGACTCTTGCCTGCGTATACACCCCATGCATTGCTGACCTCTAATCTGATTGGATTTCGCTGTACCCTCACCCTACATAAAAGCCGTGTAACTTCCTTAATAAGCGAGTTCCTGCTTTGACAGACCTCCCAGCTCTGGTGTGGTTCCTTGGCCGCCGACACT